>JAYRBW010006920.1:0-13595 GCA_036023295.1 Invenusta paracnida
TGTAACGCAGCTATTCCACCGATATATGCTTTGAATAGACAGTAATTTTCGTTACAAATGTGTAGAGGACCAGTAGAGAAGTGGTATAAACTTAATTGAATGGCGATCCAGACAATTTCCCACAAATTATTCGCTACTCAATTTATGAATAAATGCGTTACGTGCGTGAACTTTTACATATTTAGCAAATTCAAGTTTGAATATGCATAGAAATTATCTATATTTTAATATTTATAACTTTTTGTTTCATATATGGGACAAAAGAAAACTCATTTAAGCAAAAAAAATGCCACAACCCGGGGTCAATTTACTGTAGGAGGAGAGTGGGGGGACCCCTTAACCCCTTTCCTTTGTCTCATGGCGTATTATTACGTCATGGACATGACGTATACCCAAGAGACTACGGAAGTCTCCTTTCAGGAGAAAGTTCTTGGCCTCCCATACGACATGGGAAATTCGTCATGAAAGAAAATTGTATCTACAATATAGCTTTTGTTCAGACAAAATGTTCATGTTTATAACTCTTGTTATGTATCTTTTGATTATGTATTTGTGTTAATTTGAACCACATATTTTTCCCATTTTATTTAAGGGTTGCTAAATTAACGCGTAAATGTAAAATTTATATTGAGTTTTGCCATTCTCGTAATTTCTTAAAATAAATGGCAAAACACTATATAATTTTTACATTATAAATTGCCATCATGTTGGAACTGTCCTCAGGTGTTAGTACTAATAGCTTCTGGATAAAAATATTAACAAAGTCAGAAACCCAATGACATTCTCAGACAAAAATACTCTTACAAATTTTCCTAATGAAGTTCAATTGAACAGAGAAACAATATTACAAAAGCATGGAGGTAAGAGTCCCCTAGAAGTGTTTGAAATGTTCTTTGATGGCTTGTTTGAGTTGACAGTTCAGGAAAGTATCAACTATGTCAGACACATAAACGACACAAACTTCCACGTGACGGTAGCTGAAATGCGCCAGTTTTTTTGGCATTTTATTATTATTTGGTTATCACAATGTCCCCCAAGTCGACCTTATGTGGGATACAAACTTCGATTGTGTTATAGAAAGTGTCCAAGACTGCATGTCTAGAAATAGATTTTGGCAAATAAAACATTATATCCATTTTCAAGACAATACACACTTCGATGAATGTGATAAATTCTCAAAAGTAAGACCACTTTTAAACCGGATGAATAAAAATTTGAAACAATTTGGAAAAATTGACCACAAATACAGCATTGACGAGTAAATGGTGCCGTATCATGGCATGCATTCAGCTAAGCAAACCAACAGAGAGAAGACTATCAGATTCGGTTACAAAAACTTTTGGATTACTACAAGTAATGGGTTTCCCATAGAATGCATACCATACTGTGGAAAGAAAGGTATTCATGGTACTGCTGGAAAAGACTTAACCGCACGGGTGACACTTCAGCTAGCTTTGGGATGTAAACTTGGTAAGGACGATGTTCTATTTTTTGATAACTGGTATTCCAGTTATCGATTGTTCTGCATTCTTACCGCACTGGAAATCGGAACAACAGGAACAATTCGGAGTGACAGACTAAGTGTCTACCCTGACCAAATTGAAGGCTACAAACAACGACAGAAAGGCTCTTCCAAATCTAAACGTACAAAGACTCCATTATTTGATTCGAAGTCAATAAAATCAGCAGACAGAGGAGCATATGATAGCAAATATGATAGTTATTCTGGATGTAATGCCGTCTGTTGGAATGACAATGGAGTTGTCACTCTGATTAGCAACAAATTTGACCACTTGCCTACTGATAAAGTGAAACGCTTCTCTGTTAAAGAGAAACGAAACATCCAGATTGATCGTCCAGCCAACATAGATGTATATAACCAAACAATGGTTGGAGTAGACCTACTTGATGCTGCAGGCTGTCGCTGTGTACCGAATAAAAATTCGCGGGAAGAAGTGGTATTGGCCGCATTTTATCAACATTGTCGATTGTTTGAAAGCAGCTAGTTTTAAAATGTTTCAATTATCGCACCCAAATGACAAACTATCATATCTCCAGTACATCAGGCGAATCACATCATCTTTGCTGAAAACAACCAATGTCAAAATACCTCGTCAGATTGGTTACCAGAAGACAGCAGCCTGGAAAGGAGAAAAGCGTGTGACCAACGAGGTTCGTCTGGATGGTTATTCACATTGGCCAATCAAACAGTGTCAACGACGGTGTGCCGCGAAAGACTGTAAGTCGAAACCTATGCTTGCGTGTCAAAAATGTGGCGTCAATCTTTGTGTAGTACCTTGTTTTCTCAACTGGCACACTAAACTGTAACTTTTCCCTATTACATGTGAAGACGATTACCCAAATGTTTTACATTCATTAGCTTCATATTACATACTTTGCAGACAGTTGTCTATTGTTTATTAACTGTATGTATCCAATTATATTACTATGTAATTAAATAAATATTAATAGTTTTTATTATACAAATTATACAAATGAGATTTTATTTTTTATACCTCTATCCCAACCAACGTCCTGTGTACAGGACGGACAAAATCTGCGGCTTTAAAGGCATATTTGGCATAACACAATAATTTTTGTTTTAAATGACTCTAAATCAGTCATATTTATGAATTTTAACAAAATCCGTTTACGATTTGATGGTCTGTCATTTAATGGGTTAAAATATGAAACGTTTTAGTTATTCCATAGACTAGTAATCTTTGTAATGTATATTTAAAATGAAACATTTGTAATTTTGTATTATGAACTGTATTAATTGATTCATGTAAATAAAATTGAAAATAGTTAATAGTCGGTAACTGAAACCTTAATTTTTAGAAAAAAATATATGATTATATATATTATCAATTTGCAACGGTAATCATTTTTAATAAAATTTGTTTTAAATTAATTAGAATTTTCCCGTATTTTCATTGAGAATAAAAAAAATCAAATAATTAATATTAACCAAATGTATGGAGTATTTTTACTTGATGAAAAGTTAATGCAAAATTCTAAGAATTTTTTATTGTTTAAACGATTGTTTTACATAGTTACAACAGGATATTTTTGGAAGTTAAATGTAAGCATTACTTTACTATATTTTGACATAGTAATGCTAATATTTACGTACGCAATGAAAAAATGTAATATGTAAGCAGCACTACGAATACATTAATTAAAATTCATATATAGCTACTTAATATATTATGAAAAATATGACACTTTATTACCAAAAATATAACTATCAATTATTAATAGCAATAGCAATAGCAATATGTTACTTAAAATTGAACTAAATAAAGTGATTTAAAGTTAAATACTATTTATTTCCGCTATAGCACTGAAAATTTGCTTCGATTAATATAGGTGACCAATATAGAATTTGGTAAATCATAATACAAGTAAAACTAGGATGAAACATAAATTTTTGAAATATTAATAGTAGCAGAAGTTATTAAATGGAATCAATAGTGAACAATTTTTCTTTTGATGATAGCATGGTCGGACAACCTACCTCTTCATATTTCCTGTTGATAAGAGCCAGCTTGAAGCGGTATTCAGTAGGATCAATGGTGAGACGGCGAGGGGAGCACTCACGATCCAGACAGTAGACTGCGTTGCCCCGCACTCGAGTCAAATAGATGGGTAGATCCAGTGTGCGGATAATGCCGTGGTCACTGTATGAAGCAGATAGTAAGGACGATAGTTAACAACTAAAAACGTCTTCGTGTACTAAATAATTCATGAATAAAAGAATTAATAATAATAAAAAAGCATAGGAAAATTTAATACATCGTTAAAGGTAAAAGTTACTAATACATTTTTTATATGAAATGTTAATACGTAAATGACATTTCAGAACCAAAGTAAATAAAAATTATGTATAGACATAATGTGAATTAATAAATGAACATTTATACACCCTTTTAAACTAAGCTATAAAAAATTGACTAGTAATGTATAGAATAACATTTCAGAAAATAATATATAGCAAACAAATCAAATTTCTAGTTATTGGCATTTCGTTTAACAAGATTAAAAAATAAATTGGAATAAATATAAGCAGTATTATATTAATGTGATAAATGCATAAATCGAAACAAAATTTAAAAACCAATTTTAGTTTAGCTTAACTTAACTTTTAATTGAAAAATCATTTTGAAAAAGCAAAAGTCAAAAATATCCGAGAAACTTAAATTTTAAAAATTATAGGTTATTATTAAATATTACGAAAAGAAAAATGTTCAGTAAGTGACATTTATTAGCATTTATACGTAAGAACTCTTATACATCAACATTTAAGAAACAAGCTCTATATAGAAATCACCATAGCATAGTATTAGCAGTGCAACTAACCCATTGAGCAGAGCATATTTAATGTGATTGCTGGTGGTATAAACGAACACCCCAGCTTCGTCCCAAGCGCCACTCTTGATGCGCACAGTCTCGTGTACACTGGTCTTCACATCCAAACTTCTGTCACACAAGTAGAGGTAGAGTTTGCCAAAGAGAGCTACCTTCTGTGAATCAGCGGACCACACAACATGTCGAATCTGAAATGGACGGAAGGAATTTGTAAAATAAGTTTATATTGATAAAATTGAAATGCAGTAACATAAAGCCGGAATAATATTAAATTAATATTAAATGTTATTTAATTTCATGAAATAAGGTAGTTTTCTTTAAAAACTATTAAAAAGTTCTATTAAGAAAGAAAAATTATTGCAATCGCAGGGACGATTAACTGATTAGTACTATTCGATAGTATATTTTAAGATCACAAATAACATTTAAGAATATTGAAAGATTTTTATATTACGAATTCTAGGCATCAAATAATTATGCAATAATTATGTAATAATACAACTTCCTGGTAATATATTACTGAAGGTCATGCATAACACAGGAAGTGCAATATGATAAAGGTAGACGGCAGACTAACAATAACTGATTTAAAACAGCTGTCGTTAGAAATCAATAAGGCTTTAACTATAAATATATAAACGAAAATCCTAAAATTGACTGACCTTGACATTCTTCATTGTAGCGAGTGATCGCTTATTGACAACATCCCAGAGTCCGACATTACCACCTTCACGTACCAAGAGAGACCCTGTGCCAGCGTAGTAGATTTCATCCGCTCCAGGAATCTCAATCTTCTTAGTCACTTCATTCTGCATGTTTTTAATGAGAATCTGAAAAAAGTTAAGAACAAAATTGGGGATCAGTAAACTTTTTACACAAGTTAGACGATTCAATCAAGGAAAGGAGTCCGTACAAGTCCATTCCTGTCGAGAACAGCGAATTTGTTTCTGGCAACCCAGATAGCCGATGTACCGGAAGCTCGCTTGCTATCAGGTTGGTCAGGCTGCTGTGGGTTGAGATCCTTGGGCAGTTGGTAGAGATCATAAACACTGTTTTCCAGATTCTGACCCCGCGACACGACTAAGACCGAGTTCTCCACTGGGTTGTACAGTAAGGTATGGGCAGGCAAATGTTTGCTTCTGATAGAACAGAGGAGAAAGAGAAGATAATATTAAATTTATTACTTCCTACTATTGATAATCAGAATTGATAGTACATTTATATTTTAAATAAAATATCAATTAATAATTTTTCTTATATTTGAAAAGTAATAACCAACTTATAAAACATACTACAACTTATTTATTTAAACATTCTTTAATATTTTTAATTAACACAAATAAATTTATTAGTATTATTAATTCTATAAATTACGAAAAATAAATACACTACATTTCCACATAAATTAATATTTTAAATAAAATGAACGTTTAATTATCATTTGCTGTAGAGAAAAAATTACTAGTAGTTCGACTCCAAATTGCCAAAATAAATGCAGAGGACACTGAACCTACTCTCTGAGCTGAATGAGAGGCAAATCCTTGTCCGTGGTGAAGTCCAGGCGTCGGAGATACTTCCCCTTGATGTAGTAGAGTTGATTCTGGTGAATAGCCATTGCCGGTCTCTCCCGCTCCAACTTAAAGACAATCATCCCAGTATCGTGACCAGCGGCAAACAAATTGAGGGTAGGGTGTGTGGCCAACACCCAGAACCGGTCATTGTCCCGGCGAATGGAGGTGAGACAGGTCCGTTTGGCCATGTCCCACACACGGATGGACTTGTCTTCTGAATTAGAGAGGAGAAGTTCTTGTCGTGGGTGGAATACGACGCAGGAGACATTGTTGTAGTGACCACGACAAGTATCCAGCTCCCAGGCTTTTGTCTCTGTTTGGAGGGAACGTGGAAAGAAAAGTTAGAATAGTGATGATCCGATTAATCGAAAATATGTATTTTGATACGCATTAAGATCTAAATCTTACCAATTATGGTTTCAAATAAATATGCTATAATGTTTCTCAATTAGAAAATAAAATTATCATACCAATCATCACACTATATAATATTATGTAATACTACAGAATTACAAGATTACATTATTCTTACTCAATTATAGAATATTTAAAAATATATAGATGCTGCTCATTATTTTATAGAAACAACTTCAAAACACGTTAAGTAATCGCGTAAGATTAGTAAGAGAACGAACACGTACATTAAAAAAAAATACATTTTGCTTAGGGCAAATTTTAAAACGTATAGATTTCATACCTCTAAACTTGTACCTGTCTTCAAATATACGCATTACTATATTTATATTATTAAATATGCTGATATTCTGCATCTATATTAAATTGAATGAAAAAAGTTTAACAAATTAATAAACATTCATAATATACTAATTTTATATTTAAAATTACGAATATATTAAAGTATTAATGTATTATTTTTTGCAATTGTTAAATAATGTAGAGATACTGTATCAATTATTTGAGAAGTTATGTAATAATTGCGCACTTTAGTGGTATGTTTATATCTTTCATTTTCGCACAAGTTATTTATAATACATAATATATATAATTTTGTTAGAAATGATGCGGACATTAAAAATGAAAACAACTGAAGCGAATAATTCTAAGGGATTTCCACTTACCATTCATCCTCCAGAGCTTGACCTGCCGATCATCAGCAGCCGATACAATAATGGGCAGTGTGGGGTGGAAGGCTGCCCAATTAACACCTCGATCGTGCCCTTCCAACACATGCTTCACAATAGCATCACTTGTGCCAAATAGGTCCGTATGACCGGGTCCCATACCGCTACCACTGCCTCCACTGCCACTCCCCGTGGCCCCGCGGAGTCTATCCTCTAGGCTGACTCCACCCCCAATTCCACCGGGACCCGGAGCGAGAGTCTTCTTGCGCAGACCCGAGATATCCCACACACGGACAGTCTGATCAAGAGAAGCTGACACAACAAGGTCCTCTTTTGGGTGGAATTGGGCGCACATCACATAGTGTGAGTGACCGGTCAATGCACAGATGGAAGTGCGTGACTGCCAGTTCCAGATCCGGAGTGTCTGGTCGTCAGAGGCGCTGATGATCCATGGATACTCCTACAAACCAAATATAAATAAAGGATATATATAAGGGCTATCGCATATAAGAACACACGTTTCAGCTAAAATCAGGATCGACAGTTACAAATGTATTCATTACCATACATATTCTTTTAACATTGTTAAAATTAATAAATAGTAATCAGGCCTGTGACAACACTTTTTAAAAAATATAGGAGTATACATATAAACTTACAATATATAAATACAGTAGCTAGACTTGTTAACATTTGGGCCATCACAGGTAAGCATAAGACATTTTGATGCTAGAAGTTTATTTTTTGTCAGTGCTTGATATTGCAGAAAAATGTTTGATAGCTTCAGCATGGCCGAAGAAAGGACTATCTAGATAATGAGTAGTTACTTGAGTTGTGGAAGAAAAATATCTGATGTGTATATCAAATTGTTTCTAAATTGCAGCATTTGTGGTTTCATCTACATTTAGACAGAAAAGGGACTTAAAGATTTAAGTATATCTGAAACTAGTTGATCATGTAAACATAGACCTAAACCAAAATAAATATAGTATGATACCTTTTCAAATTGCATTTCGAAATATTTAACAATAATGCTGTCAGGAAACATAGCTACAAATACTGATTTGCCTTCTTTAGTTGGATTATAGCTGTATTACCTGATACAGCTACTTTTGTGGCCAAAATTGTATTATTTCACTACTTGAAAACTCTAATACTACTACTAGTATTACCAATACCATAATATACCAATATTATACCAAATACTAGTTAAACAAATATATAGGAGAAACCTAAAAAATATAGGAGTTGTCACAGACCTGAATTGACAAGTGAATTTTTTTACTAACCAAAAAATAACCAGCAATATTTAATTTACAGTCAAATTTTTTTTAGAGGTGATATATTTTTAGTTTCATACTAAATAAAGCATATGCATATATAATTAAATACAAATAACTTTTACTATTTTGGTTATAAATTTAAATGTTATATGAGAATGTTAATCACATAAGTAACATGTAAGTTTAAAAACATATTATATTTAACTAATAGTATTGGTAACTTTTTGGTTTGTAACCAGTTATTATGATAAGCTAAAAATAATAAGAATTTAAGATATAAAATTAAAATAACATTATATATAAAAAGAATTTAAACACTTTTAAAACACCATTATAAAAAATTAACAATTTACCCAAGTTTCTATATTTACCAATAAAATTTCCAAATATTAAATAAGGTGACTTAATAAGTGTCTGTTACATTAAAACTTTTGCAATGGATATTTACAGAGAAAAAAATAAAATGCCTATTTTCTATTTAAACCAATGTCCTGTTAATTTTTTAATTTTGCAAAAAATACACATATATTTTTTTAGCAACTTACATGATGGAAAAAGGTTGTTCTGATATAATCCAAGTGACCCAAAAGGGTAAACAGACATTTCCTCTGTTTGTAGTTCCATACCTGAAAGAAATTGAAAAATAAATAAACATTTAATCTCTTTAGGTATACTCAGAAATGCATAAGCTTGGTACATGAGTTACCTTAACAGCTCACCTTAATTTTGTAATCATCTCCACCAGAGACAAAAAGAGGTTGGTTGTTGTGAAAGTCAATACCTCGCACAGGTCCTTCGTGTTCGTCAAACTTCTCAATCAGTGTGCACATGCGATAGTCCCACAATTGGATGACACCATTGTGAAGACTGGACAGAACCCATGGTCTTTTTGGATGAAAAGTGAGACCTGAAATGTAATGACATACTGAGAATAATAATCTGCGTGAAGTTTAAGATTTCAATAAAATCTATCTTAAATTAACAAATTCTGATTGGCTAGTATCATTACTGACTCTTAAATCAATAATGTTAACCCTAAGTTTGGAATAATGCTGAGGCAGGTCTAAATAGAGATGTAATACAATGTTATTTCAGTATTTTTTAATAATCTGATTCTCATGCGAATTTGAACTATTTGTTAAATAATATTGTTCCTCAACTGGAACACAAATTTTGGTATTGCTTGAATACCTACTACTAATTTTAATTAAACATAAGTGATATATATATAATCTATATCATATTTACATTTTGATAGAACTTTGCACTTTTGATGAACAAAACTTTAATTTTTATATAATATAATAAATATTGTTATCACAACTCTTCTCCATCAGCAATTCACTTTAATTATATGTATTTATATAGTTAAATTCATAAACTTCTACTATTTTATTTAATCTAAATAAATACAGTGATATAATGTCATTGCACGTTTTTATAATATTTATAATAGACTATTATAGTATAATATTTTTTTCTAACTTGCATGCATGTTATAATGCAATATTTACCAACTTATACTTGGCATCTACAAATTGATGGAGTGGGGGAGCTCTGTTATTTACTTTTCCTCATTTGACATCTATTGTGCCTATTGTGCGATCTACAATATTGTGACCATTTAACAGCTTTGTTGACTATTACATATATATTACTGTTGTGTAATACATACTGCACTGAATACAACAAATAAACTCATATTGATATTATATAACATACTTAGATCTTTTCTTATCAGACATATTTTATAAACTCTAAACAAAACATGACAGAGGAAATAAGTCAATCCTTTCTCCCAAATCTAATTTTGACTGTACATGCTGTTAGCCAATCAGAGTTATCTGAAAGAGAATTCCACAAATTAACCACATGATAAGTTAAAACTATTTTGTGAAACAGTATATTTAGCTTGGTGCTACATAGCCCTGTGCCAACAACCGTGCTAAGTTAGAACCACTTTATAAAATCAGCCCAATGAGGTAAGATGTCAGATTTAAAAATTCACTCTCCATTTTGGTAACTTCAGTAAGGAAATGCATTCCTTAACTGATAATCTTAGCAAACAAATTTAGAATTTTTCCATTTTAAATGCAGGTCTAAAAAATTGTTGCATTAACAGTTGAGACTATAAAATTGTTGTGCACTGTTTAATTATTCAGCTTCTTCTTTGAATGAAAAAGGCTCTATATTGGTGGTAAATTGGGATAGATCACATACTAATTGCATGAATGATCACTTTGGATGACAATATTTTGAAGCAATTGATCAAGTTGTGACCTGTATAATAGACAGACTTAATCAACATGGTTATAAACTTGATGCAAACACTGTATTAAGTGATTTATTTATTTGGAAACCCTCATGGGTTTGATGATACAAGTATTATCACTTACAATCAATTGCAATCCATATGATAAGCACTCAATGCTCAATGAATCTTACAGAGATGATTTTTGTTCTCAATTATTATAAGAACAATTTCAAAATCTCTGAGTGCATTTTTAGGTTAAGAAAAAGAGAGTAACATCCAACATCTTGAAATATCAAATAACATTATCTGGTGGTCAGAGAAAATGTACAGTAAATTTCTGTTTAATTAAACTTTTTTTAGTAATGTCTGATTTAAATATATCTTGTAAATATTGCTTTTCTATAATGAGACAAATACAATTATATATGAAAAATATAAAAAACCTTCTTGTAAACCCCACCATGATGATATCTACAAGTATTTAAAAAAATGTTATGATGATATTAAACAAAGATGGAAATAGAACATTTATATTTCCAAAACATTTAGAAATGAGTACAAATTTATAGGATGAATAAATATAACAAATTTACTTAAACTGTGAGACAACATATATTTACACTACATTCCCTGCAGTTCAGAAATTTACGGAAGATTCCTATTTATAAATTAGAAAACTGACATTACTAATACATTTATTCAAGGAAATTAATGTCTTAAATTCTTTGGTACATTTGATACTATAGTGACTAACATGAATTCATTAGTATAGAAAAACACAATTGAGTTAATAAGTATATTAATCTGTATAAAATAATATTAAGTTTTAGTATTTATCCACATTACATCTGATATAAACATTAAATATCAGGTGAAATAAATAAATATATGCCTATACATGTTTTAGTATTACATTTAATTTTTAGGGAGGGTGTGGGATGGGATTGAGAAAGATGTCCATTTTTTTCAATTTTGTCTCCACAATGTTGAATAGCTTCCTATTTTACTATACTAAGTTGCTATTATGTGAACAATGTGATGTACATATTGACATTGATTATTTGCTTAATTTATGTGGTCCAATACCCTTAAAATGTATAACCTATCAAAACCAGGAAATATAGAATAAAACTATAGATATAACATGATGTTAAAACTGAATAATTCTTTAGAAGATACAAATATACCTTTGGAAAGAAATTAATTGTGCTAATGAAATCTGTTCAGATCACTCTAAAAAACTGCCTGTAAATTAGTGAGTCTGCTATTATAATTTTTGTGAATTAGAGTTTAGTGATATTTTATACTTGTTATAAATAATAATAATATATCTAACTTTTTTTTAAGAAATAAGAATCAAAAATGTTATATATATCATTTTCAGATATAACATGGCTGTGACAGTTTTAGTATCATATTATATTATTATTGTATTTATTTGTCAACAGGTATACATATATATAGTTTTAAAAATATGGAAACATATTTTATAATTAGTGTTTGGAATAAGCATTTGGAAATATATGCCATTTGGTTGGTGAATTTGAAAGTCAGTTGTTTCTAAATAAACAACTTTAAATATTTGTTTCTCAATGATAAAGACAGATAGTAAATTTAAAATATTGTTATTATAAATGTTAGAAACAGAAATTGATTTGTTACATATTCTTTAATTATTGATAAATTTGAAATTGTAATTTACTATTTGCTAATTGCCAATGGTATGTTATATTATGTATGGACATGGTCATGGTTTGTGTGTATTTGTCAAGTATTGGTTAACATGGAAATTGGATGCATGCTTAATTTGGAGCAAATTAACTCATAAAATGTTTGTCCTAATTAAAAGTGGATGACAATGGGTGAGTTTATTGTTAGTTTTAACACAACATTTTAACTCAATCAACTTAAAACTATTTGTGGTTTAAAATCTTTTCTTTAATTTTTATATACACTCCTACAATTTAATTTCGATTTATAGTTTTAATTTTACTTATTCTTTTTGGTATTTTTATTATGGCTACACGAGTTACTTGGAAGGAAGAAATTGATTTGAAAATTTTAGATGAGTACTACATGAAATCAGGATGCTACTCTAGCTTTTGGGTATTTTCTTAGGTCAATAAGGTGCAAATCACAACAATGTGATAGTCATAGATACAGCTTGGTACTACTATTGAATCACACACCCCTAGATTTTATTAGGATTTATGTATTAGCTGATCTCCATTCAGTTGATAAAATGTCTGTATTTGTTTTTCATAATTAGTAAATCCCATAAGTCAGAAGTCTACCTATTAATTTTTATTTTTTGTTTAGTTGTAATTTCTATCAGTTAATGCAACCAATTGAATATCTGATGTTTATGATATTTTGTATATGATTTTGACAGTGTAGATTTATCTAATTATATACAAAATTCTTGATTAAGTATTTAACTAAAATTGTTTACAAACTATTACCTTAGTATTGAGAACAGGTATGGTTAGGTAAATATTAATATAATAACCATTACATTAAAGGCTGTCAGCTTGCCAGATACTCTATAAAAATATTTTTTACAGCCAAAATGTTATTTAAAATTATATTATTGTCAGTGATTTACATATGTACAGGAATTTGTTGTATAGGTATATATTATTTAGTCTTGCTTACTTTAATATGATTTAGATTATAAAATATATTGTAATAATTTTGCAAAATATACATTTTTTATGGACATCCTATTGTTATATTGTAGGTCACTAGTTTTAATAAATATTATTTCTATTTTCACCTAAGACTTTGTTTTATATAGGGAACAAATATATGTTTAAATTTTATAGTATACTCTTGAACTAGTTCAAATATGTCAATTCAAATAGTTTAATATGTCAATTAATTAAATACATTTTCAAATCATTAAGTTCTCTCGCTTATCCTAATTTAATCCTTAATAAAGCCTTAATTCATGCTCATCAAAATCATTTTTCTCAAAATAGAGTCAAAAAAACCTTTTCTCCCAAAAATAAAATTTTTGTTCCGTACACCCCTA
>JAYRBW010006931.1:0-13594 GCA_036023295.1 Invenusta paracnida
GTGAAAAATGTTTTGGTTAGTTCTCATTTTTATACTTTGTGTTTAAACTTCTTTTCAACCATTGCATTTTCATATTTCAAAAAAAAGTATAACCGGTAAGTCGCTTCAAATGTAAACGCTCACAGAATTGCACTCGCTGAATAATTATTTAGGTTGTTCGCACTTCATTTTCGCCTCATACAAAAGTTTTGGCTAGTTCGCACTATTTTGGGTAGTTCGCAGTTTTTCGGCTAGTTCGCATTTTACAGTTTACCCTAGTCAGGTTATAAGTTTACTTTAGTTATACCAAAAAAAGTATAATTCTAGTCATACTTGTATTATTGGTAATCTTCAAGTTTCCCGTGTTAAATTATTTTCACTTTTTGTAATGTTTTTTTTACATTTTTTATGTATTTTTTGTAACAGTTTTTTTTGTTAAAATATTTTTTGTTTTTATTTTACAATTTATTTTACTTTTGAATACTTATTTGCATATTTTTACTTTTTTATACTTAAATTAATAAGTAAAATAATTAATTAAAGTAAAATACCTAATACTTATGCATTAATTCTTACCCATTTCCAGGAGTTTCTCTGGCACCGCCTTATACAAAAGTAACTTTTTCGGAAATATCCTGTATTGGATTAAACATTATTACAACTTCTGATTTGTTACTTGTGATTCATGTATAATGTTACTTGTAATTCATCTATAATTTTTCTTGTTGTAACACTTATAAATACATATGGATATTTATGTTTTTCTTATTAAAAAAACGTAAAAAAAACCCATAAAAAAGCGAAAATAATTTAATGCAGGAAACTTGGAGATTACCATAGTGTTACTGTTATATTATAACTTAGTCTTCATAGTTCTATAAACTATAAAGGATCCATAACATATGTTAATAAAACTTACAATATTTGAGAGGGAAAATTAGGAAAAAACTTATATTAAAAGTAAACATACTATATATTATAAAAATATTACCCCATATACTAATTGCGTAAACAAACACAAATACGGTATTAAATTCAAATTTTGAGAGAACTTTTTCATAAATCAATTTAAAATATTAATTAATTAATTTTAAAATGTTCATCAATATTTTAAAAATTAAACGTTTTAATACGATATGCTTACATCTAATGAACGTTGCATTTACTGAATATTATATATAAATATATTATGCATATTAATTAATTATAATCAGTAGTATTTTTAAGTCGTTTTAAATAATATTATTGGCCTTTATATTTGCATGCAAATATTAAGCTACGCATAGCTTTTTTAGCCTTAAAGAGATATAATAAATAATGACAATTTCGCAGTATGATACACAGTAAAAAATAATCTTCAGCGTCCAAAATCAAAGGGGATAATAAAAAAATGCCTATTTTTAATCAAGCTATTGAAGAATATACCAGGCAAGCCATTTTTCCATATGCGTTAAAACAGCTTAAACTTATAAAGTGATTTAGTTTAAACTTAAATTTTCAATTTGAAACTATGTAGCATTTATAAAGTAAAACTTAGTGTGAACTAGAAAAATAATTTCTAAATTTAAAGTTAATTAAAGCAGTAAACGTGTGCGCCTATTTTTTTATGTTTAGTTTATAAACTTATATTTATAATTAACTATTTAAAACCGGTATGAAGCTTTTCTCGGATATCATTTATTATAATATGAACTCAATGTTTTGGTACAAGGTACTTTTATCAAGAGTAATCAAATAAGACAGAAAGTGCAGGATTTAACGATTATATACACGGTAGGATTACAAATATAATCAATAAGAACGGCATAAGAGCATATACTGCTGGCTTCTATATGTATATATTACATGTCTCTGATAGACATTGGTAAGACTCGTATAAAGCGTTCGCCAGGTGAAACAGGAGATGCCTAGTTTTCACTATGTTTGGAGTATAAATGGAGCGATACAAGGCTATATAGTTAGTTTCTTAGGGCAGCCATATCTTTAATTATGTGAGAACGAGCGTACAGTACCAGATTCCCCTGTGTAAATTTCGTCCCAAATAGAATATTTGATTGTATGGATTACAAATTTTAAAGAGCATGTATCTTTTATGTAAATCTAGCGTGCTTTGTATTGCGCACGGGTGAATCAGATATTTAACTTGTTTGAGTTATCAGTAACTAGGTACTGCATAATTAGAAATACCGGGTAAATATGTCATCAATATATATCTGGTCCAGTTAAGAGATATACAAGAGCAAAGTAGCAAATTAAAAAAAACTCTAATAAACTATCTAGCCATACTTCACACAACAAGTATATAAAAGAAAGTGTCCATAGATGCTTCCCTCTGGTCAAAGCATCTAAAACAGATTTTCCTCCTAAATCTAAGAAGGAAAAAGAGTATAAACATGACTTGATTTACTGAAGCAATAAAAAGTCCTCTAAAACAAAATGAAAACGAGATATCATCAACGAATACAAATAGGACTAATGAAAAGGAATTCAGTTACAAAAGATACAAAATAATCAAATAATCAATTCAGCCTAAGAAACTTACAAATAGAAAAAACTTTATTAATGACAAATCAAACAAAAATAATGTAGAATGAAATTAATGGATTAATAGGAAGAATCAAGGAGAAGATCATTCCAAGTGATCAGCATTTGGAATTTGAAAACTATTTACTCAATATCGAATATTTGTTGTTTATAATTTCTATATGTACATTATCCAATTTACAGTATCCAACATATACTTATTAGCAAATAATTAATTAAATAAATAATGCGAATATATGCGAAGTTCGAATTACTAATTAGTTATACTATTATATTGTGTATCATCCATACTAAATATATACATACACACTCAAAGTCTAAAAATGCGCTCACATTCGACGATGTCTACAGGAGTGATACACATCCTACTATCAATACGCACAGAAGAGTTCAGAAAAGTATAATTATTCTACATTACGTCCAATACATATATAGACTTATATATATAAACACGGCAAATACATTGCTGCGGCAAGTATAATAACAAATGTATTGCTTCAATTATTCCAATAACTGTTATCAATTGAAAACTTTAGAGCATAAGTGAGTATTTATTATTGTATATATACAGTGTTTATTTAAAATTTATTATTGTATTTAAAGAAATACAGATGCTTATAAAAATACTATTAATTGATTATTTCTTATATCTTAATTCTCTCAACGTGTGTCTATGTACATATATATATAATACTTTGAGAGACGCGTATTGTAGTATTTCCAAGATTACAGAGGGAGCATCCTTGGGAGAAGTACTGCACAGACATGCGGCGAGCACCTCCATAGAGACCTCCAGTGTCAAAGTCACATTAATGTTAAGATACCACGCGCTGGTGTGGGCTTGATAAGTATTTCCAACTTGTGCAGCCAGTTATTCTGTTATTCTCGGAACGTTTGATACCATTTGTTAATAAGGGGATAAGCTTGATTAAATCTTGTTTTCCTTTTGTTAGTGATTTAATAGTGAACAATAATTTCAATCCGACAATAGACATTAAGAAGTATTATAATTGAAATGATTCATGTCTGACATATGACTACAGAAAAACATGACTTATTAGTATTTCATTATAGTTCTTGTTATCAATGTCCTGTATTTATTTAGCCCAAATTCAGTCAACATTCACAAAAATTATATCTATTGGTAACCATAAAAAAATAACAATTTCACAAAACAATTACAATTATAATATTAAAGAAAAACATATACCAACAACAAGTTCAAATGTAATTTCTGTCAATAGATTGAAAAGATGCGAACAAGCGAATGACATGTTTTGTTACTTCAATTCAATGGTAGTAAAGTTTCAATAAAGTAAAGTCTCATTCTGGGATCACAAGTATTTGCTTCACTTTATATATATATTGATTAATTTCTGTAGCTCTGGTGTATAAAATCGCATAAGTATAAAAATAAAATACATTTTATAAACTATTTGGCTGTGTATTCTGAAGCATTTTTAGGCAAATAACAATGCGTTCATAAAATATAGGTTATATATATATATACCAATATCTCTAATTATCTTTGTCAGCACACACGTCACAAATATATGATAGCATATCGTATGAATATCTTTGAGACTTCTAAACTATTTATAACAATAAAAGTATATTTATAAATGTAAATAATTTCGCTAGAATCTTTGTATCGCATATTTATATCATTCGCGCGTAGATAACACAATAAATCACAAATAGCACGACGAAGAGAAGCACTGCTATGCTAATTAGTTTTCATAATATGCGCACATTTATCAAACGGTGCCCTCGAGAGTATTACTGAGAAGCAGAAAACAGCTTTGAAAAGCATTTTATTAATAGTACTCGCAATGTTACTGTTCGGAAAATGGTTCTCGCATTTCGTGAGATGTGCCTATTTGCTCCATTGAGGGCAGATAGTAACCGAGGGATCGTTGCACAAACAGTTCTTGCAGAGAACAGCGCAAACTAATCAATCCGCCGAGTTTTCCAGATTTAGAAACAACAACATAATTATATATCTCTTTATACTACCTCCTACTTACCTTAATTTATCCAGCTCAGTGGCGGCTTCGAGCTCATAGCTACCTACTTGTAGTAAATCATTTTCAATTGTAAAATCAAAAGAGAAAATATATTTGTAACAGATCAAATACCATAGAAATTAATTGATATTTATAGAATGGCAATCTAAAAATATTTCCAATGAAAATATGCATTTTGCAATTCGGGTCAACAGTTAGTATTTAAAAAGTGTATTTAAAAGTATATCAGTGTATTCTTTTTACCAGACTTTTTATCGCGGAAATGAAGAATTTGGAAAGGATCTTTATTTTTGACGACAACAATTATTTCTTTCGTTTTTTTCAGTTAGCCAATCAAGCTATGAACACGTTTGTTTTCGCCAATATCTTTATCTTGTATTTGTTTCCCTTTTCAATGTGGCTTTAAACTACTTTTAGGTCTTCTCGCACAACAAAAATATTTTTTAAATAGTTTTCCTTAACACTAAATAAATTCTATAAAATTCAAAAAGAAGGCTTTTTGAGTATTACTTAAAAGATAGAACAACCATGTTTTTGGTAGTAAATATTTATTAACATCCATTAAACATGACCCGTTTCGGTTTAAGAAGCATTCTCAAACGCTCCAAAATAAACAAGGAGAACAGAACAGAAGTGAGAAATACATATATCAGGACAAAACCAAATCATAAGGAAAGCTACGTAACATGACCAAGTTCAAGAAAAGTATGAAATACAACTGAAAGATGACGTAACAAGATTAAAATGCGCGAATCTCGATGAATCCATTGTCAACAGTAGAATTGAACTGTCTTTAGTCGAGGGTTGAAATGTTGTATGTACAGAGTTTCTATGACGCATAAATCAATATACTTGAATGCTATGTCCAACATCTTAAAACAATAGCAAAAACGATATGTATAACGTTGCAAAGAGAATAGTGAATGAAAAGATCGTTTTTTTTTCATTTTTTCGATTCTCAAATGATAATTTAGTTCGGCCAATATATTGATCATTGCAAGAAGGGCAAAAGAAACAAAAGATAACATTAGATTTAGAAGGTAAACTGCTATTATATTAAGCAAAATTAACAGATTTTTCAATTTGATAGTGGTGTCAATAAAACGCAGGTTAGGACAAAGTCTAATAAGATGTTTAGCAAAAAATATAGTGTGCGGAGCCCTAAACGGTCGGAGTAACAAAGTATGAGAAGGGACATCCACAGTGTTAGACAAAACATAACCAAACGTTTTATCTAAGAAATAGGTAATGGCGGAGTGAACAATTTTATTAGGGTAGGCGTTTTTGTGCAATAATAATTTCAGTTTGTCAACTTCTCCAGAAAACACAAACCAACTAGAGGAATGAGCGTAAGCACGATTAAGGGGAGAAATGATAACTGAAATTTTGTATTTTAGTGGGGCGCAAGAATGCAAATAAGAAATGAGTTCAGTGTTAGTATTTTTAGTGTAAACCTTAGTAACGAAACCTGAGGTAAAAGAGTCTTTATGAACGAGTAAATCCAGAAAAGCAATCCTATCATTAACAGATATTTCCATAGTCAATTTAATGAAATCACACAAGCTGTTTAGAAAAGATAATAACGTATGGGCATCATTAGTATCGTTAAGGGCTACTGAAGTGTCGTCTACAAACCGTTTCCAAAATTTGATCGGAACAGGGGAGGAGACTGACTTGCTTTCCAAATGAGGCATGGAAATGTTGGCAAGTATCGGTCCAAGTGGGTTGGCCATAGCGACACCATCGTTCTGGATAATCCGGTCACACTTAATGCATGTTAACACATATTTACTACCAAGAACCTGGTTGTTCTATCGTTTTAATAAATTTGTGAAATCTTCAATAAAGCGCCAATGTATATGAAGTAGTATCTAATCTATAAAAATCAATTATAACGTGTTTTGTCATAATTTGAAGTGAAAGAGATTCGTTTATAAGTTTCATAATTAGACAGTTAATGTATACAAATTTTTGAAATTACAGGTTTATAAATATAAAGAAATATATAATATGTAAAATTGTGTATTGGAAAGTCCAATTTGGAACCTAAGAATTAGGTTATGTATCAAGAAATATGTACAAATTTTGGGTCTAATTACACACAAAGATTGAAAACACAAATAAAAAGTAAAATACCAAACAACAAAACCCTTTTCCAGTCGATAGAACGATAAATTATGAGCAAGTCTGTTGTCAAACAAGGGTTCTTCATCTTGTATTTTCTCTTTTACATCAAGCGTCCTGTTAGGTTTGTTTAAAAGTTTATTTTAAAAAGTCCTATTTACGAATTAGGTGTAACAAATCTGTGTATCACACGCTTCCAGGCCGTATATAGGAGTGACTTTTCTGCGTGCCAACAGCTGCACACGAGTGCTAATAGGATTAAACTTGGATATTTTGTCAAAAGACTCCATCTATAATATACCTTTCTAATTTAACTTTTCAAAGCTATTAGAAAGTTACCCCATCTTTGCTATTAAAATATAAAGATTATACCTTATATACATTTACGGTTAACCACGGAACCAGGAATAGACAACAAAATATTTAAAGTAGTTTGTATATTTTCTTAAAGATAAACTTTATGTGTACACTTTACATTTTCAAATTCGCGTTGGTTAACGACGGCCATAAATATATGTATACCTTCAGAGTTATATTAACCACGGAACCAGGAATGGACAGGAAATCTTTTTTATATGGGTATATAATGTGTAATCGATATATTTTTAGGGTCAATATGCCATCAACTTCGAAATTGAAAATATAAAGGTTATGCAAAAGAATATATTTTGCTCATAAAAATATACAAAAAAGTTGTTCAAAAAATATATACAAGTTTAAATATCGATTTAAAATGCTAGAATGGACTAAACCATCTTTTCCGTTCAATCTTAGGGTTGGTGATTAATAACTGAAAAGGTTTTGGCAAAGTCCTTTGGCGAAACGAACCAGTTTATGACGTGTTAATTGGGTTTAGTTTGTTCAAATTCTTAAATCTATTGGCATAAACTATCTTTGAATTTCTTCGTTGGTATCTTTTTTTCTATAATTATATAATTTAACTATTTCTTCGAAAGTTTATATTTTTGATTTATTAATGATTATTTTATATGTTGGCTGAATGGGGACTGGGTTACTAGAGATTGTTGTCAATAATTTATTAATTCAATTGATAATCAATTGATTGTCAATTATCGGTTTCTTGATTGCATATCAGATTGCTATCAATAAGTGAGGCATAAAAATTGTGCCATGATAATGATGATAAGTTAGGTAGCTGGCTTGACGTATTTGAGTATTTTCAATCGTGCCATGTGAAAAAATGTAGATTGGTTAATACCACGCACGTACTGCAATATTACAATATAACTTGAAAAATAACCCGCCACACTAGATTTTTATTAGCGTAGGTAGGTGCCTGACCTCTACTCAGAACGCCGTGGTGATAACAAATATAATAACGGGCTTCAAACTCTGATCCCTTCTACCTATATGTAAACACTGCGATGCACAAAATATATGGCTTTTAATAAAATCCCTTCTAGATAATATGCCATAGCTCATGCATAGAATTATACTGTTTTTTGTCAATATACCACTTATAAAATAGCGTCAGTAGTGGATATAATCCACACGTTTATAATTATTATTTTGTAAAAATCATAAATACGAATTGGCCTATTTTTAAATCAAATTTAAAATATCACTAACTCAAAAATAAAAGAAAATAAAAGAAAGAAATAGAATTTATGATTGTAAAAAAATCAAATCTTTAATCGGGTACCCTTGACGGTATCCCTTTAGTGAAAAACATTTTTTTGATAAATGGATTTTTATGTGTTCTGATTTTGAAATAAACAATTAGGAACCTGCATTTTTGGTGTATCCAACAATAGATATATTAGCTTTACTTTTTGAATATACAAATATAGTTACTATAATAACATTGCAATATAGTCAATCAATTTCAATGCATCCAACAATTAATCGTTTTGAATCAATATCAAATTCGGAATATTTGTGTTAGATAATATCGCAGAGTCTACACTACTTTCTGGCGAACATATATTGTTTTTAAGTTCGCATAAGCGCTTTAGTGCGCATCCCATTACTAATTCTCTGAGATTGTGCATCTGCATATTTCTTTCAATAATAATGAATATGTAGCTGCAATTGAAGGGATTCATATCATAATGACTGAACCGATTACAGCACCCCCCCCCCCCTCGTACGAAACGTGTATAAATGGGACATGCTTTCAAAATATATCTAAGTGGGACACCTATTTAGAATTAATATTTTTACACGAAAATGTGTTACTTATGTAATTTTACACGTAGATTACAAATATCAACTTTATTTATATGTATAATATTTGCAAATAGCAAATTAGCCGTGCCTTCAAAGTATATCTAAATGGACATTTATTAGTGCCTTCCACATATATGTCTAAATGGGAAACGTCTTTTATTATAAAACTAAGTGAGACATTTATGCGCATGCGCAGTTATATCCATCAAGGTCAGCGCGGTTGTTTCAAATGTTTGTAGACCTACTCACTTTGTTACTCTAAATGGGACAGTCTCACTTAGATAGGTTATATGCAAGAATATGGATCGATATGATTTTTACTCGATGTTATATGTAATTAACATACGTTGAAGGATATTTTATTTGTGCATGATTTTTCCAATCTATATACACAGTGATGACATTGAATATATTTAATTACATTCTACAAAAAAACTTTTTTTAAGAATAATTGTTCATTTTACGTTCAATTATATATATCAACAATGACATATTTCTATAAAAATAGTGATGCTCAAATAATTGGTACACTATTTTAATTTGTTTGTCGACCAATTTTAAGCATCTGACAATAATATACTAGGTTAACAGATAATGATTATTAATTAAAACAGTATCGAGTGTATTACAATCATGACAAATGTTACAGCCTCCTATTTGAAACACAGATATTAATATTATGATATCCTGGTGATGATTAATATTTTAGTGTCTATGATATATATTTATTTTTTCATGTTTTCTACGCTTTATTATTGATTCATAATCTGGTATAAAACCTGTCTAAGTGGAACTCTCAGATTTCCATGATAAAAAGGTACACATTCAAACAATTTTAAGTTCTATTTTTGAAAGTCTCATTTAGATAGGTTATATGTAGGTATTTTGATCGATATGAATTTCCATGTTTATGTAATTAACATACGTGGTTAAGTCTATTTTTATTTTTTGACTTTATACCTATTGTACTTTGGTGAAATCGAATATTTATTAGGTATAGTATATTCTAATATAAGAATCTTTGGAATATATTTATTTGTTGATAAAATGTTCATATTCAGCTATAAATACCTAATGTTAAAGAATAACTGCTATTTAAAAAAATTATATATCTCAATGAAATAGTAATTGATACCCATCTTTATGTATCTAAAAATTATACATACTATAGGTTAACAGATAATGATAATTAATTTCTATTTAAAAAAATTCATTGAATTATAATCATTACAAATAATGTATTTTTTAATGGAGAAAGAAAGTCTCACTTAGATAGGTTATATGCGCGAACTTAGATTGCTATATATTACTATACCTACCTGTTTTGTAAAAAAAAATGTTATGATACCTATTTCATATAACGGATATTCTATTGTTTACTTCAAATCTACACTTTTAAATATACTTAATTATATTAGAACTACAAAAACCTGATGTTTATATTCAATCAATTATTTTAAACTATAATATCATGTTGTTCCTGATACACTATATTTTTGTACCTATACAATTTATTGTTATATTTATAATACGCTTGATTATATATCTATAGTTTGTAAAACTAAGTTTTATTAATTATGAAATAAATAATGCCTTATTTTGTTCAATGCTGCGGTTGTTTTATAATTATATTATTGGATATTTTATAAATTCCAGCAGTATATGTTTACAAACGTTTAATATACATATACTTAGGTATCTTTTACTCCAAATAAACCATTCGAAAAAAGTAAACACATTTTTGGGTGAAATAGAGTTTGTATTTTTCGCATTTGAAAAAGTATCACTAAAAGGTTTCACTATCATATTAAAATTAAAATATTAAGTTTGAAACCTCTATATAGGTTTATATTTTCATAATGAGGTGTTATCATAGATATCGTAATAATATTGTTAAACAATGTTACGATATCTATGGGTGTTATACATAAGACGAAAAAATTTTATTTCAGAGGTTTATATTTTCAACTTATGACATCGATATTTTACAGAATTTACAGATAATTTGATTTCATAAATTATAAAAATAAACCATAAACCAATTATAAACCAATTATAAACCATAACTATTGGTATACCAAACTAGTTATAACTAGTTTATTTTAGTTTCTTATACTGACCTTATCATACAATTATATGATGTTATTTCTTGTGGGTTTCAACAGGGTGTAATTGAAAGAGAATTTTGTTTAAAATGTTGTGGCAAGAGCGAGAGGCGGTTGTCATAGAGATGTTTCCACTAAAACAATTGTACGACTACTGTAATGAAATAATTTGGTCACACATGCTTCAATCGAGTATTGTTTTCATTTCAAACAATTAGTTTTATATCGCTGTTGAAGATATTACATAATTCTCTCAAGCTGTACCTAATAAAGATATACCTTCAAAGATAACTATGCAAATCAACCATATACAGTGAGTTTTTTAGCTATCCTAGAAGTGCTGCAAGGTGAGGTTACAATCGGCCCTGACTAAATAAGTAAAACGGTATCAATAATACTAACTTATATTACTTTACTTAAGATATTAAGTGAATATATCTGCTGCGTCATATCCCCTGACCATGGTGCAGTGGACACAATTTGTGTCAACAGACAATCTGGTTACACAAATTGTGTCCACTATATAGCTCATTTCAAGTTTCATAAGTAATGTGTTGTATTTTTTGTAATGACATATAGGTAATATGTTTTTAAAAAGTTAGACTTTTGGGACACCCTGTATACATATATAAGTGTCTACATATTATATACATATGTATAATTTGAAATATCCAAAATATTCAAATGGTAACATTCAATTCGTATTTAGAAACATAACGAGTGATAGAAACTGTTGCATTTGTTTTTCTTAAATGACCAATGCACGAACAGTGAATTGTATTGATTTAAAATCAATAAATGGAGAAATCTAATAGTGATGATCAGTCACCTAAAAATAATTGGTAACATATTAAATGTTAACAGAAAATAAATAAAAAAATCATTAAATTAATGAAAATTTTGAGAAATATAATAATAGTTAATAAGATAAAATATAAAAGATGAAGCTCAAGCTGCTGAAATAAAAGTGTATTTGCACATATTTTGGGAAGAGAGACTTCCCTTATCGAGTGCGATAAAATATGATTAAAAACAGTGAGACAGGCTATTAAATATAGTACATGGTGACGTAATATGATTAAATGAAGTGTATGTGTGTAATTATAGGTGTATGAATGAACAGAATGTATAACAGAGAAGAAGGCTATATAACTAAATAAGAAAAGGTTGCGTGCCTAAAAAACCCTACCTTCCAACAACTATTTAGCGCTACCACCTACAAACAACGCAAATCTAGAAAACAAACTGAAATTAGCATACACCGATCTAAAGAAAATAATAAATTCCCCCAATTCATTCAAACGAAACCCAACATCAACAGAAAAGAACAACAAACAATCAAGGGTCTCAAACAGCACGCATTCCGCTATCTACCTAATGACAAGAGAGGAGATTTTTGTGTTTTAGAAACCGAAAATACGATGAAGTTGCCTTCAACCATCTAGAAGATACTTCGACATACCAGAAGATCCCCAGAATGAAAGCTCGCACAATCGAGACGAAGATCAACGCTACCTGGAAACGTATCAGCAAATAAACCAATCTACACAGCAAATATGTCTGCAACTTCATCACGAATAACTCAGACATTCCTCGTTTCTACCATCTAGTCAAAACACATAAGAATACTCCTGAACTTAAAATTCGCCCCATAGTCTCCAATTATAATGGTTCTACTTAAAAAATAGCATGGTTGCTCACCCATCTTCTCAACCCCATACTCAACGATGTGCCAGCACACCTTGGCAACAGCTTCGACCTTATAAATGACATCAAAAACCTACACCTCAACAGAGAAAGACACACAACTACCCTTTCAGCCTAAAAGTAATCGCCCTATACACATCCGTGCCCTCCATTGACGCAATCAAAGATACGACGACCAACAGACTGAAATCTAGATTGGATATTTGCAAACCTTTCAATCCTGAACACATAAAGACCCTCCTAAAGTGTATCCTTCAAAACACCTATTTCGAATTTAAGGGACATATATTATACAGACAGACTAACGGTCTCCCTATGGGGAGCAGCATCTCTGGCCTTCTAGCCATCTTCTTCATGAGTACCCTAGAAGCGAACGCCCTATACACACCAACACAAACTTAAGCATTTACAGACGCTACGTAGAGGACACATGCATCCTGACAACCTCTAGAAGTGAAGCCGTTCACATCTTCGAAACACTCAAATTCGAAATTGAACACCCGGATGAAACAAACATCCTAGCCCTCTTAGACTTCAAGTTCACGATCGACACCAACGGCAACGTCAGTTTCAACTTTTTTCAAAAGAAAGCAAAAAAGTCAAACTTTCGTCATGCTGACTCATCCCTACCTTCCATATCGAAACAAAACATCGCAACAAACGAACTAGCAAGAAGAATAGATAGATTCAGACAAAATCTCACCAACTGAAACCTTCAAAGATCTCCTACGCCTTAACAACTACCGTGAAAGTGAAATCCAAAAAATCGTTAAAAGGAAAAAACCAAAGAACAAAACGAAAACAAACCCAGAAATAAAACATGCCTACTTTAATTTTCCACTCCTCTCTGACTCGATCGACTCTAAAATAAAGAAGATTTTCAAAACCCACGATCTACCTGTGCGTGTCTACAGACAA
>JAYRBW010006942.1:0-13594 GCA_036023295.1 Invenusta paracnida
TCGTGCTCCTCGGTGGCGGAGAACACTGGCTGACCTCCGGTTTTCCTCGGATGACTTCCTGAGAGTTTGTCAGAAAGGGTCTTTCTTGGAACTGCGAATTGCTTCGCCACTGCGCTGCATTGTCATGTTGGTATTCTTAACGGCATGTAGGGCAGCTTCCAGAACTTCTGAAGTATACTTTATGTATATATATGACCCGGTACAGGGGGTGTAGATGCGTGGCAATGGTTAGTAGCAAGAAATTGAAGACAAACAATATGTAGCGCAGAATGAAATACTTCTGTTGCCAATTTAAAGAATATAACTGGCGCAAACTGTTTATAATGACGCAATACCTAGGTACATCACGGCAGTTAAAGGAAACCTACACTAGCTATCCAATGGTATGAGTCATCCAAGTTGTAAGAGGGGGCGAACTTATCCTCGGCTGGCAACTCACCCCGTTTTACGGTACACGATTTAATTGCTCTCAGTTTTTAAAACAATATTTTGCATAAGCTTTCGGGTAGGTACTAAGTAGTAGTATTGAACCGTATGCAGAATTAGTAAGAGTGAACACTCTTTGTATAATAATTACTCTACGAATTCAACAATATATTGATAGAGAATAATTATTCAATTTTAGAGCAGTTTTCGCGATAGGTTAGATTTCGGGTTTCAACCTCTGTGAACTCGTTTCATCTCGTTTACACGTGGCAGAAGGTTATTTTTCATTTCATATAACTTATCCTGTAAACTGCACTAAAATTGTATAAATAGTGTTCATCTAACCTTCTGTTAGTTACGGTAGCAAACAGATATATAACCTACATAAAATCAGGTTATAAGGCGATTTTACGCCGGAGCCAAAACCGTAATTTTCCGCCGAAGCCAAAGTTACAGAAAACTACTCGACAGATTATACGCCCTAGCCAAATATATAATCTACATACCTTGCTTTACATTCATACCAATTTTCAACTTTATCGGTTAATAACTTTGACCTAAAGGGGTCATAGTATCCAAAAATATCCCCCAAAACGCTTTAAAATTGAGATGTAGATTATATATTTGGCTACCTAGGGCTTATAATCTGTCCAGTAGATTTCTGTAACTTTGGCGCTGGCGGAAAATAACGGTTTTGGCTCCGGCGTAAAATCGCCTTAACCCCCTTATAGTCAGTGTCGCTGTGTTGTACACATTTTCATTTAATCTTCTAAATCACGAAATAACCTTTCCAAGTTCAGATGGAACTGCATTAATGTTGAATAAAGCAACTAGCACGATCGCAGCCTGTGTGACTTGATTAATCAGCGCTCGAGTATAATCTCGTTTACAAAGAGGCAGCTCCGGTACTAACTATAATTTATTTTGCTCACTACAAAATTCATCTATTTCGACATTTTTATATACTCCTCGAGGTGTCGATATATACCTATATGTGAATTCGACTGTCTTATTACGGCATACAGTCTCGTCTATCGTCTCGACCAGACTATAAGTAATATTTTCGTAGCCGACAAAAATAATATCCTATATATCGCGTCATTATTCTGTGGTTACTCTAATGTAATATATAGCTCCAACCAAAGATATAAATTAATTATTATAACAATATAAGTGTAAATCTATAACAATAACGATACGTCTATCTATACCATGGACTTTAAACAGAGCAGCTAATTCACATTCAATATATATATATATTCATTAATATATTCAACTATATATCCATACCTATGGTTCGGCACCCGCCTCCTCATAAAGGCATGTTGCCTATAACGATTACTTTTATTCATCATTAGATAGAAGGCTATAAAATATTAATTCTTGCATAGCAACCGCCTTGGCGTCGTCTCAATTGAAGTAATCATTTTCTGCTTCTAACATTCTCTCATTTCTAAATCCCTAACAGCTCCCCCGTCCAACATAGCGGAAATCAGATAGGTACATTCTTTGTATTTAATGACTTACACATTAATAAATAATATTTGGTAGCTTACTCCGTCTATACAATATATGTAAGAGTAAATTGCAATCTCACTCCCCTCTTGTTAGACTAATATCGTTGTAGCTATAAGCATTGATTATTTTCTCTCTCTCTCCTCGCTCTCTCGGTAGAGATAAACAAATAATTCATATCCATGGTTACAACCCTAAGTCTAACCATAGACTAACCATAGACAAGTCAAATAGACCTGTTTTGTGGCTTCTTAGATAAGAATAATAGTATTATTTAGAAGTGCAGTTATATAAACGTATATGTATACCTATTATATAAATAAATTATATTATATTATTATCACTTATGGACTTATTTTAATGTGCGTATATGACTGTTTTTCGTGTGTATGATATGCTTGAGAAAGCTAATTAAATATAGTAGGTATTAATTTGCTAATATTAATATGGGAAAACATAGCAAATATGGAAATTGTAAATCTAACAGTAGATATTATAATTGAGAATCGCATCTTATACTATTTTTAATATCCTCAAATCTTGCAAAGGGTTTTAGTGTTCTCTTTAAGAATCTACCATTCTGAATTAATTTCTGAAACGAGCAATATTTGATAGTACTGAATTAATTCTTGTATAGTTTAATTAGACTAAAGACATTATTCTAAGTAATCAGAAATTTATACATAATATGCTAAAAACATATGTTTCTCAAATATTCTTATTCTGATATATTGATATATTTAATGATATACAGCTTTTATCACTCATAAATGGTGATAATATATTAACTCTATCCATACCGGAAGGGGTTCCTTTTCACATCCTGTTCCCTTCCAGCCTTTTCCTCTGAATTTTCAACGAACAATTGGAGCAAGATATGTTTCCATGACTTTTCTTAAAATATACTTTTATAACTATTAGCGTCATTTTCCCGACTTTAATTTTACAAAGAAATTTTAACAATTAGCAATGTTTTGTGCAATGTTATACTACTATTAAGTGTTCTTAAATAAAGCGTTTGTAAAGTAATGTTTTAAAAACTGACTGTGGTGTAACCGGTTTATGTGGTAAAAACAGTTTTAGATATAAATGTGATAAATTATAGTGTTTCGCTGCAACCGCACAGCTTCATCAGTCAAACAGAATATGTGAGACACTGCATTAGTGTATTTGTACAAGATTCTTTATTTCTGTCATTTAAGTTTTGTAAATATTTTATTTTAAAATTGTGTATACGTAAAATCCAAGTAATGATGTCCTCCAAATAACAGAAGCTTTGGAAATCTACAATTAATGCTGTGGTCAAGTTCTAAATATGACTCAGTAAGAAATTCTTTGAACGGATCATCAACTCTAAATTTTCGATTAAATCGGAAGGATTTATTATCATTATAATCAATAATAAACCTTTGTTTTTAGTATAAATGAACATAAAAGTATTATTGAATAAAGTAAAATTATTGATAACATATTTCCTTGGCTCTATAGATTGATTTTGTCGATAGTGAAAATCGATATATTTGTTAAAATATTTGTTTCTTTGAGCTTTTGATAATAAATATGTAAATATTATGTACTTACCTTTTGAAAATTTGTGAAATCTATTTGAATTCATTGAAATAGACATTTACGGCGAGCATTAATCTGTTAAATATAATATAATATTAGAAAAAGAATTTGAATTGAGAACAAGAAATTTGGAAAATATTCCTACAAAAATCTGCAGACTATTTTCGGCAGCATCGGAATTTGTTCAAAATGTCTCAAATTTGCTCCATTCTTATGTCTATAGCTGCCGAATTTAAATAAATAATATAAAAAGTATCTTCATAAAAATAGATTTAATTAGTTTGAAATGTAAAATGCTGATAGTTACTATTTTCATTCGCCATGTATATTTATATTTCGCTTTTAGATTTCATTGAGTCATCTCAAATTCAAGTTTGTCCTTTCTGGGCGTCAGCCCGGCAATCGTCGACAATGGGTAAGTTTAATTAAGTATTCTATGTCATGTGATACATTTTGAGAAAAATAATATCGATCGTTTTACGCTACCAACCTATACTGGCACGTTTTTGACATTCAGACTTTTTTACACGAAACCCAAATTCAACTAAACTATAACTTAACCAAATTGGTTCTCCTCAAACATAGCACTCTACTAGTTTAATATATATTTGGCTCGTTCGCGAGACAAACGTTGCCTATTTGTATGCTTCAATATTTAGTACTTTATACTGTTCACCTACATCTGTATTTTAACTGTTCGTTTGATTATTCTTTAAAGAGACATGCTGTATTCCTTCAGATACTGAATTCAACTATGTCGAGGAAACTTTGGTTGATAGGCTGAAAAAGATTTTGGATCAATATCCAGACAATGGACAAATACTTCGCGTAAGTGTCTTTACTTAGTACTCCTGTAGATGTTTGAATTCTCATACTAAGTATATCCAGGGGGTCCAAAAAGTTCAGCTAATTGCAAATGTAATGACAGGGCAGTGGAAACTCGATTTATTTACTAATTCAATTGATTCAGCGCTATGATTGGCTATCATCGCAAGAAGTGCGACCAATTGAATGGCCGGTGTGGTTACCTGAGTTATCCCTTTGAGGAATGTTCCAATGGACCTGGTATATGCAGGGAAGCTTTGAATCATTAGAATGGGTTTTAGATTTTATTAAACCCAAAATGACGATATTTCTTTAACTGATATAAATGTTATTGTTGATTATTAAGACTTTTAATACTTAATAAGCGTTATAGTTTATTGTAAATTAAGAAATTAAGAAATTAAGAAATTAATAGATTTCCGAAGAATTCAATATTTTGAAAGTTTTTAAGACAATCTAGAATATAAAATTAGTCTTTGACAAGTGAATGACATGTATAAAACTTTGATTAACCTGAATATCTTTTATTCATCTTTTGGTGTTAAATCTAATATTCATTCTATTCGATTCGGTAGGTCTCTACATCTCTACATCTTTGTAATTCTTTTTACCAGTTCTACCGTCCTTAATTCCTGCATTAATTACTCAGGTGTAACATGGAGAGTATAATGTATTAAAATTTAGATCAGCTAACATTCTCTGACTAGATACATAATTGAAACAGACTTTATCTACATTTAAATAGTAAAAGGATATATGTTTGTTATTCGATTACCCATTTTACAATGAAATTTATACTTTCGTAGTTTACTTCTCTACAATTATTCACCCGAAATATTATAATTAACCAAATTATGTGTGTCAATCTCAGCTATAAACTTATTTTCTTACAGCGTACGGTTAGTCTATGTAAGTACCTTATAGTCTTATTTATAAGACACAAGAGAAAAATTTATCATAAGTGTTGTATCGCTATGTATTTTAAAATTATATTTTGCAACTCATTTCACAGTTTTACAGTTTATATGTGCATTACTACTATAATTTTTTGCGAGTAGTAGTGTATTATCTTACATAAAATTACTTATATATTTGTTTATATTCCTCTTTCTAATGATGACCTACTTCTGTGATATTGCATGAAGTTTTGACTTTCATATTCGTAAGCCAATTGGATCCTGTGTATTTCGCACACCATCTCGAGGTATCTAATCATCTTATAACTATAACTCAATATTGTTTGAGTAGTTTGACTATTGGAATACGATAGTCTTAACATTGTAAACTGGGATGGCGAGTAGATTTATTGTTCTTTACTTTAAAATGTTTTATATTTTAAGATCTCTTAGAAAAATGCGTAGATATACTATTAATTTGACATACCATATAAATAATACAAGCAGGGACTACTTTAAAGTATTCCCTGAATACAAGATAATGCGATCATATTTTTGTCAGTCTTCTTTTTATTCTTAAACTGCTATGAATTGTATTTTTCATCCTCCAAAATACCTCAGGAACTGATTCAAAACGCCGAAGATGCTGGAGCCAGCACAATTCGGTTTATTCTCGATGAGACAGTTCACCATGATTCAGACAGCAAACTTCAACCCGTCATGGTAAAGTTGACACCCTTCTGATGATTGAAATGAAATAACTTATATATCATTTAACATCTACTTAACGCTCAAATTGCATTTATTGTTTACATAAAATGAAGCTAAATTAATTACTTTTTTAAATGTAATTTATTTAAGTTTTATACTATTCGCAAAAACAAAAATCGCAGAAAAAAACATTTTTGAATATATTAAATATATTGAATTTCCTTAAAATTAAATTTACATAAATTTGTAGCTATTAGATATATGAAAGAGAGCGTTGCGCAGTGGGTAACGTGTTGGTCTCCAAATCAGAATATCGGTGGTCCGAAACCTGCTAAATATACTAATTCTGGCTATAGTTAGACTTGTGTCCATTACACATATATTATCTGTAATAGCCTAAGTGGTACGTATATTTTTTAAACATCGTGACATTGCTCCAACGTGTGCCTGTGAAATCAATAAGAGTCGAAACTCTATTAGGACGATGCGGTAGATTACAAGAGCGTAAGCGATTAGCTTGAGAGATGCTAGCAGCAGTCAAGTTATTGATGCTGTAACCTCGTGCCATTGTTCCAATGTTTGTTTTAAAAAAACTACAGTTAAAAAAAAATCGACAAATGAACATGAAGAATAAATATTGAGTTAATTATTAATATAATGAGTCCAAAGGGAAAGGAACGACGAATGCTGTGTTATTTCGTATCGTGAGTTGGAACAATAAGCTACAAGTAAAATTCCTAGTTAAATTATGTGTAGGGCATAAAATAATGGCAGTCTAATTAGCTAATGATTTCTTCTAATTTATTGTCCAAATTATTGTTTTGTTATGTTTGTAAATTTGCATATTTGTTATATTTTATTACTCACTGGGGCATAATTTTCATTAAATATATTTTGTGGGTACAGCCAGAGAATTAGGAATCTTAATGCCAGATTTGATCAATGTTAACTGATATATCAACATTTTGGTTCCCCAGCCGGAAGTCGAACCCGGGCCATCTGGGTGAGAACCAGCAATTCTAGATGCGAATAAATATATTATAAGTAATTTGAAAACGGCAACAATTCAACATAATACTTTTACACAAAACAGAATTTTACTCAGTTTAATTGACGATATATTAAAGAGACTTCAGTATTCCGCGATGGCTACATAATAAAAGAACATATTCAAAACTAGGCAATGAAAAAAGAAACATCTCACCGGATAAATAATATAAATATATTTCCAACTTTTCATCCTCAAGTAGCATAAACTTCCCACCACATGAGATCCATTGAAACCATTTCTCACCGCAATGATCTGTCGTCGTTTACTCAGTCTCAAATATATTTCATACTCCAAGCAGTATCATTTGTCCTTTATACTATCAAAAAGTACAGACTCTTGGTCACCAAGAATTAAAATGTTTGCGAAATAAATATATACATTATTGATATCAGTTAACATTCATCAAATCTAGCGTTTGAATTCCGATTCTTCTGGCGCTACCCACAAAATATAAATAATGATGTAACTATGCCGAGTATCAAAATACAACGCAAACAGAAATTTAGGAACGTAAAAACACAATTTATTTAGACATTAAATTACAAAATCTCATAATCACATGCATATACGATGGAACAGTGGCACGGGGTAACAATGCTAAGGAGAATAGGCCTATCTTTGACAGTTAATTATCAAATTATGTTCAAGATAATCAATTCATTATCGAATAACAATTTCTAAATAAAGTGTCAACCACGTGACATAGAGACTTAGTAACATTTTTGGATCTGTGCCCATATATTGAAAAATTAAAGTTCGTAAGCGCAACCCATTTAACCATTTTATATCCCAATTTTTGGTTAATATATTAAATGTTAATTATTTAAAATAAACCTGTTATGCATGAATTTTTTGTGTGATTTTTTTATTTATTTCATTTAGTGTAAAGTATGCATAATCACAAAAGTTATCTGTAAAAAAACATGTTTTATAATACATTATGATTTAATATATGCAACTATAATGACTAAGAATAAAAGAATTTCATAGATTTTTAGAAAGTCTGATCACGTTCTTTTGGTGAACAGTAATGAATATAGCTCCAAAATTTGTAAAACTTTGCTTTAAGAAAAGCTACGGAAGCTTATATTGTTCCATTTGTTCATTTAAAAGGGGAGTATGGAATGGGCAGCTTAATATTATAACTCAATTTCTACCTCAAAAGCATTTTACTCTCATATTTGCTTAATTTAGCAGCTGCCCATATTAGTTATTATTCAGTTGGATGTCAATAACTGCAATGTACTATCTTCTATGTGTAATTTTGAAAAACTGTCTAATGAGTAATTGCTGTTTGGGTTTAGCAACTACAGTATATATTTAAATACTTCGGTGTACTAAATTAGTATTATTAAACTGCATGAGTCAATAAGAGTTGAAATATTTGTCCATCTTTCTTTTAATAACTTCTGATTACTTCCTGATTACTCGAAGTTAATAAGTTATTAACAAGAGGCTCCTGTTATGATCAACTCGCCAAATTCCTATCTAAAATTATTTTGAATGTCCCTGAGTCTCAGATTAATTGTTCTGCTTCTAAAGTATGCAGCGATCTTCGAGAAATGGATTTAAGCAACTGTCAATTACTCTCTTACGACGCGGTGTCACTGTTCACCAGCGTGTCATTAGTTGACGCTTTTGATTATGTGATCAAGCTTATTTTTATGACAATTATAACATTCCATCACATTTTGATCGTCGAACTTTCAAAGACCTCGTTCTATTATGAAGTCAGGACATTATTATCTCTATGAACGGCTCCCTCTTTATACAAAAAGATAGAGTAGCTATGGGGTCACCTATCGGCCCTCTTCTCGCTAATGTCTACATGTACAAAAAAGAAAAGTTGGTACAAACTACCGCCGTCAATATTCGCTAATGGAACAGGTATGTTGATAACATTTTATGTATTCTTGACTTGCGGAGGATGCCACTTCTCTCCTAAGTGATCTCAACTCTGTCTCGAGTAAAGTGAATTTCACCTTAGACTTGGCTATTGACAACAAATTACCTTTTTTAGACATGGTTATTGATTTCTCTAGTGGTAAACTTACAACCAAAGTTTTTCGTAAACCCACAGACACCTCTCTCTATATAAAATTTTGGAGCCCCTGCACCTAATTGATTCAAGGCGGCTACTATTCGCACTCTGGTCTTCAGAATTTTCACCCATTGGTTTAGCTTTCACAATGAAATTGTCTCTATAAAAACATCTCTTATTAGTAATGATTACCCTTCCAAACTCATTGATTCCTGTATTTCTGACTCTCTCAGGTGTTATCTAGACGGGTCTCTGAGGAAGGATAAATGTGTGCCTAATACTTATATTACCCTTTTACCAAATTTAACAAATATGACAAAGTGGGCGTTCTATTCTAAAAACTAACGCATGCTTTCGAGTAAGGCAATTTCCTGATCAGGTGTTGCATTTGCTTGACAGAAAATATCTAACACGTTTAATTTCTGTCAAGCTAAGCTATCAGGCCAATCTATGGGCTCATCGAGCCAACTTGAACGTGTGTACGGGGCAAAACATAACTGTATCATTTCCCCCCGGATGTATGCTTATGCTAGTTTTGAGTAAGATCCCCCAGGATGCGATGCTTCAAATAGGATCGCAGGTATACCGACAACAAATATGTACCAAATTCTGCTGCGCCCTGTTGCCTCTCTAAAGCCTTGGTGGCAGGAAATACTATCAACAATTTTCTATTCCAGTCTTTTGCTTAATTCGTGCTGCGAAAAATTACGCTAACTTATATTTGTGATTCTGTTTGGCAGACAGATTTATTTCAATTCTGAAGACGCCGCTCACAGTGATTATCGTATTTATGACAGAAGGTGAGAACGCCCGCAAGGAGAGAGTCAAGGCGACGACGTTGTTCTGGGTCTGCAGATGTGGCAGGAAGGAGGCCAACAGCTGAAGCCGAAGAAGATGGATTGAAGAGGAGAGCGTCAAGTGCGCGGACCAGGAGAGGCGACGGGGAGACGGGGTCGCGGAGGGGAAAGCTGAAGTTGAAGGCTGTGAGGCTCTGTCATGGTGAGGGGAGAGAGAGGAGAGGAATGTCGGAATCAGAGGGGAGGACTTGATTTACCACGCACAGCAACCATCACATCTTCTGGCTACGTAATCGCATGAATTTAAAGCTAAGCGTGTATATATAAATATGTATATAAATATACTATTCACTTATTCCGGTGTAGGTTGATGAATATTACCACAACGAGCTTAACAAAATGAATGTCTAATTTCTGACACAAAAGGATGGCTCATTCATGACCTAAAAAAAGAGCTCTATTTGAACCAATCTGTTAAATTTTCTGTTGACTTAATAATTAATTAGAAATTAAACGCGACATTTAAATAGAATGTTAAACAAATTTTGACTCAACCGGCTACTGTCAATGTCGCAATAGCCAAAATTCAACTCTAATTATTCCTAACATTACAAAACTGAAGCGCAGATTTTTTGTCCGTCAACACAACCCTATTTTTGCAGAAACAGAGTTATTTTCAGAATAATTCCAATCTATAAATAAAGCTGTCAAATTAGAGAGGTCATCAACAACAAAAATCGATAAATCGATGGCGACTTACGGCGAGGATAGGACGAGTACTGCCCTTATGTCGAACACCATAGCGGAACATTTCCAGCAGGGTTTGTAGTGGATCTGTCAGTAGGAGCAGGTAGAGTTGTTTCTGTGGTGTCTGGGAAGAGCATGAGGCAGGCCGGAGAAAGGGGGTTATTTAAGGTCAAATATTAGCTTTTTCAATTATGCCAACAGTTGAACAGTTATCTAAGAGAGATATAATAAAACTCGCACTACAAATACGATAGCCAGCGGTACTGCCACCTAAGACAGTAACATTGAAATAAAGCGATTTGAGCCGCTACCAAAACACCAGTCCAGATGAGCATACTCACGAGTGTGGCGTCATCACCGCTTCCATCGGCCCAGGTGGACATTGCCTCACTCTCCGTAGTTGTCGTGACATCATCCTCCTCTTGACCCGAGGACACGAGTCGATTGAGAACACGACGCAGAGAGGTCGTATAGGACGAAGGCTCCATGAGGACGGCATTACTTGTGAGGAGGGCGTCGGCGAGGAGGTGGGAGGCCGCATTGGGACCAATACCGGCCAAGCACAGACAGAGGAGCTTGTGGGAGTGGAGGACACACACACACCAATTAAAGACATTCTGGAGAAATTTGGAGCAATAGTTTGGGGAATAATTAGTGTCCCTTCAATAAGAATTCAGACTTTTTGTATTCTTAAACTTCTGGTAGGTTTTATTTGAATAGAAAGCAATACTACAATTAATTGTCAAATTATGTTTCGAGCGTTATCGTGGTTTTATTCAGAAATGTAACCAGTTATACTTACTCGTATTGATATACATGTGTGTTAGTTTACTTCAAAGACAAGTTGTCTCAATATAACTTTAAACATTTCAGTGCAGATTGATCTGAGCGCTACCGCCATTTTTCCCATCAAGAGACATTTAAAATCTATTTCAAAGACTTAATTATTATCGCCATTATAACCCTATGCATAAATACAATCATATCTTACAAAGAAACCTTTGTTTGTTAAAATTCACAGCAAATTCTAGCGCGATACTTTCAATTAGCCTAATTGCTTTTTTACTTCGCTACAAATAATATAGACACTCCCGTATTTGTATCTACCAATCACCAGCGTCCTCTAAATAGTTACCTTGTGATAACCGTCAACCGGCGTTCTTTGCTGAACCAAGAGGGATATCCGATTCATCATACTTTGACAGACCTCAAGAGTGGACAGGGCCCTTCTGTGAGGAAGTAGAGCCTTAAGCATTCTGCAATTGGGGAAGAGCGAAGAGGAGTTATAAACCGCTCTATTTAGCAGCCATCCAATCAGAATGCAGCAAATAAGCTTGTCAATAGATAAGACGCAGCAAAAGAAACTAGCATCCGATCGATAAATTATCCACTTAAAACTATTCTAATTGATCATGACTGGAAACGCCTCCCTACCTCCTGGGAGGGAAGTATCTATTCGGAAGTCTTTTTCTGGTGAACATAAAATGATAACGTATCTACAATAACTTTAAGAACAACAGGTTACGAGCGTATATATAAATATAGTTAAACAACACAAACCTGTCTGAATCTTGAAGGTCGGGGAAATCACAGGAGAAGAACCAAACTGCAAACTCTGGAAGTTGACAAATTGAACAACAATATTTAATACAAACTAAGTATTTGTCACAAAAAATGCCAAACTACGCTTTACATTTATATTGTCATAAGGTTAAGAGTCGCATCTGCAGTAAACCTTTCGATCTGTTAATTATATACTCTGTTTTTATGTAATTTATGTACATCAAAGCCTTCCTTTCTATATCTATGCAATTTATCGCAATTGACCAATAAACAAAGAACAGTCGAATTTGCGGCAAAGTCCCTACTGAGTAGAATTAATTAAAGAAAACGTCTTCCCTGTCGTAAGAATTTTATAAAACCGGTCAACTACACATGACACAGATTGCATATTTGAGAAAATTGAATGTTTTACTGCAAAATTAGTGTTGTATGTCATTAAAACTGATGTAATTGCAACAATTAATATGGACAATTGCGTTTTGATAAACACTTGTTAAGCATTTGGTTAACTTGCGCCAAACGAAATTTAAATTTATCAGAAAAGACAATAAGCGACAAATACAGAGATATGAATATTAGAGAGAGACACGACGAAGCAATTCTGCGAAAAAGCAGGAAACCTCGCTGACGGAATACTAGTTTATTTAGGAATATAATGTCACTTACTTACAACATAAATCAGTAATACATTTTTGACTTCTGAATTAATTATAATTATATACACTATTGCTGAGCAATGATTAACTAAATTATTTTTCGTACAAGTTTATTTGTAATAAGCAATTCTATGTAAACAACAAAGGTATACCTTATTTTCGTATTCAAAGCAATAGATTTTAAACCTTCCCTACGGAGTATCTACTGTGATTATGCTAGCCTATCTTCGGATTAAATTATTCAGCTATTAACGGCTGGTTTATACTTTCTGTTGTGTAACTATTTGTACGCTATTTACAACATCCGGCTCCGTCGGCCTGTCGTACGAAGATTGCGTAGATTGGCAGCAAAATCTATATTTTCCATAAAAAACGTTTAAACTAGATTCAATCGTTGCATTGCATAGAACGCAATGCATATGAATGATTATGATATTTTTTCCTTTATAATTATTTAAGCACTCAAAAATGGTGTCAAAAATATACTCCGTGAGAAAAATAATCCGAAATGAAAAGTTTTGGTAAATTCACATAGATATAGAAAATACGATTGTTCGATTTTAAGTACTTCCGCAGGAGTCGCTATCGATGAACTAATGAAGCAAATTGGGCCCTTATAAAACAGGAAGTACACATGTATCTCCAGTCCATATTCAGGGGTGTCAACGGACTTGGCGAGTTTCGGCGGAAGAAAATCTAATTAATATAAACCAATCTCCTGGGTGCTCATGGCTACGCGGGAGCGTAGCCTACAAAATCATTGCCACTGCGATGAGTTTTTTGAGGTTTTAAGACCT
>JAYRBW010006953.1:0-13594 GCA_036023295.1 Invenusta paracnida
GGTTATTACTTTTGGGTTGAACAACAAAACCTCAACCTGCCTAGTGTAGATAGTTGTATATACATAATATTAAGTTTTTGTATGTATAATACTATAATAATATATTCTTCTTTTGGCGCGTCCTTTTTACTCAGGAAGGATGTTCATAGCTAGCAAATACTTATACGTTCGTAAGTCTACAGACAATGGATAAATGAGCGTGTATTATATGTATTTATTTTTCCATCTACGTTAATAATATATGTATGTTGTGGATATTAGCATTATATTATTATATACACCATTTATTAGCATGGAAGAAGTGTTGTCGGGTGACATTCGGGCGGAAGTAATCCAGTGATCGATAGTATGTTGATTTGAGGCTTACTTGAGATGGAGGAGGCTAATTTCATTGATATGATTTGGTTAGGCGCACATGATGTTATGCAGGCTTCACCTTCTTGTATTACGCACATTGTGTTGCTTGTTGTACTTTTGAGACGTGGTGTTGATTAAAAAATTGCCAGTTCTTTACTTGATCATTTATATTTATCATGTAAACGTTAATCTAGAATAATAATAATTGAAACTTTATTTGATTAGCATTAAGCCAGGATAACCCCTTCAAATGTTCTAAATAACTTGTCTTGTTTAAACTATTTATTCGAATACGAAGCTCAAGCAGCCACATAATAATATGATCTGATTAGTTTATAAATATTCCTATATTTTTACAGTTTTTTATATTTATTTTAAACACTCTCAATTCCCCTCACAACTACAGGACCGACTGAGTCTTGAGCCCTATTCACGTCCGAAGGACATAGCTTATGCAGTAGTTCTCCCCGACCACGACATGGTTTGTCGCGAGATGGATACTTATTTCCGGGAACTCTCGCACGCCTACGAGTCCTGTAAGCTGGGTCGACATCAGCCCTTTTCCTCGAAACACTCGCGAGGTCTCATCCGACTGGGCGCTTCGCACTGCTCCATCGATCCTGTTTCCAACATCAACTCAGGAGAGGAGAACGGGGCTCTACCGGGTTTGGATGACTGGTTCAGTCACCTCAAGGGCGTCCATTCGGTAGAGGATGCAGTGCGCATGGTGCAGATATACGTGCGCATGTGTCGTAGCCAAGTTGTCGCCGTCCTAAGGGAAAACCACTTCGTCGACATGTCCAACTTTCCGCGCCGTGGGACTCCGGGCAAGGGGAACAAAGCAGGAGCCACCTCAGGCCTGCCAGATACTGGGCCTGAACTCAGTGAGGCCACGGATCAGAGTCTGGGCAACGGATCCGGACCTCTATCTACTTCCCTTATGTCCGGCGGAAGCGAAACGGATGTCTATCTTGTCATCTACCTCGTCAACCCATTCACTTTGGCTGCGGACCACAGCGAGTTGCATCGGTTGGCAGTACAGGCCCTCGTTTGTTGCTCGCAGAGTATTACTGAGAGCCTCCCTGGTGAGTGGCGAAATCGGGTGAGCTTTCAGCATATTAGTCTTGCCGAGATGCTCAATAGACGCACCTATTTGCCCCGACTCAAAGCGATGGCATTCAGTACCTATGCCCAGACACACCGGTTGTTAAGACCGAGTCTAATAAACGCTAACAGAACATTGACAAGAATGGGTCCTGCTGGAGAGAAGGAGGATATATCAAAACTCAATCAGGTACTATCCCTTCTAGTCGGATTATCCTCTATCAAATTGTCTTCAAATTTAGCCAATTTGTCATGCACAGCTTAGGCTATTCTCATATTTATTAGTTAAGTATAATTTTAACTAAATTTTATTTAATTGGCACTCCTTAAATTAATATCCTTATTGCACTTCACTTGGTAAAATTTCCTAATTGATTTATGACATTCTGTACTTTAATACAAAATAATACACTACTTACAACATAATATTATTAAGTATAAATATATCTGTTGTTCATTAATAGTCAAATATAAAACCCCACCATGTTTTCCTTTTTGTAAATATATCTAGCCGGTGTTTATTACCTGGTAGCGCACTTTCATGACCTTAATAAAACACTATAACGTTCAACTATCAGTCCAATAAATTTAACAAAGTTACTGTAATCCGGTAGCGCAACTGTTTTGATTTATATCTAATAACTCAGTCTATCGATTCTTCAAATTGCCTGTTGCAAGAGCAAGCACATGTTACTTGTCCTGCCTTCTCTTGTACATAATACAAACAGCCTTTTCCTCTTGCGCTCTTGTTCTATATTTTATACTATTATCTGTATGTCTTCATTCCCCTCTAAAATTGTTATTAACAATGCGATCACTTTATTGAATTGGAAAATCGGGTTTCAGTGAGGCATGCCTTTGTACTGATTGTAGTAATTTGATACAGTATAAAGTATGCTTTGGGTCTGCATTACGTTTTTTTAAATTATAGATTATTGTAATATTCTGTTCAGTAATAATGTTATGAATACATATTTTCTTTAATAGTATGAATTGTAGTTTGGTAAATATTTTTAAGGTTTCTGCTACCAAAGTTTTGTATCTATGTCATTATATCTATGCAGCATTATTATGTAGTATGCTAAATTTTATTTTCAATATGAACCATCCGCAAGTTTTAAAATAATTATTCTGAATACTACTAATGTTTTGAATTATAATTTCAATGTGTTTGTAAATTACGATCAAAATACAATTACATGTTTTGTATCTCCTTCCACTGCTACACAATAATATAAACTTATAGATTTTTACACATTAAAATTATAAACGGTGTTATCTAATATTCTATAATTTATTATTGAGTCTCTACTCTAATACAACTTTGAGTTAACCAATGAAATATTTTAACATTGCTACGTTGAGAAGCGATCTATCTTCTATTTAGTATTACATCGTCTATAGTTTGTGAATCTTATATATTATCTAAATATTTTTTCAACCCTTGTGTGTTACCCAGGCATCACAGGAACGCCGAGTCTTCAGTCCCCCCTACATTCTTGCCAAAGTCCGAGAAGCACGCATCGAAGTTCAAGACCGTAGTTCCGTCCTTTTCTGTGCCTACTGTCTCTCAGACGATCAACGCTGGCTCCTAGCGGCTTGTACGGACGAACGCGGTGCCCTCGTGGAGTACACGACCATCAATATCGACATCCCGGACCGTCACAGACGTAAGAAGATCTCAGCACGTCGAATTGGCCTGACCAAGTTGTGGGACTTTCTGGTGGGCATTGTTGCCCAGTCCTTGAACCCGTGGCGTCTTGTAATTGGTCGGATAGGTCGTTTAGGACATGGCGAGCTCAAAGGTGAGTACAACAGTCGTTTCATAATAATCGATCTATACTTAATTCAACCAATATTATGGGAGACAACCCTAATTATTCTGATTAGAAACTAATAAGATCCTGTTTTCTCAGTTTATAGAATTGTACATTAGTATATCTAGTGAAAGGTATGTCACGCCAATATTATGGATACGATTAGCATAACTTTCGTGTCTCATAATTATATGAAATATGACAGTTATTATTAAATTAGTGTTGTAATAAGGCACTTGTTTAGTGTATTTTTTTATTATTTAATTTCAGCTCAATTTTTTGTTTTAGAAGCATTTTTAGTGCTATTTCAGATGCAGTTACTTTAGGTAGTCGGATTTGTCATTTTTTGCGTCCGTTGATAATTATAATAAGATGAACTATTCAATTGCTAAGCTGAGCAAATAGCAAGCAGGTAAGACCGTGAAAGACTACAGTACTGTATTTTAGCTATTATGATGTATGTTAATATTGGGACATTAATTCTAAATCACGCGTCGGGTAAGGAGTTTATTGTCTACAATTTTTTTACATCACATCTGCACTGTTCTCTTAAGTTATCTAGTTTTCTAGTAAAGAAACCCCCTACCCCTCTAGTAAACACATGTTTTTGTGTTTACTACTAATTTTTTAATTTGTTACCATTCTTACTATTTAAGATAATGTCCAAAAATGAATTTCTATAGATTTCCTAATTATGCTCCAAAATTCAATTCCCCTATATCACTTGTTGTGCTTTATAATTATACAATACGGTTTCAAAGAGAAATAATCCAAATAAATGCGTACCGTACAATACATTACATAGTTAGAATTCTCTAGGTTCTATGTTACAATATCAATGACAAAAAAGTGCGTTTTTACTGACAATATTTGCAATTGCAAGTGGTGCTTTTAATTGTTAGTTGGGCTTACTTGTCGATCGATAAACTGTCTGTCTGCTTGTCTCGCTTAATGTCTACGATTGGATTGGAGCGCTGCTTTCATCGTCTTATTTCTCCTATCCTCCCTTCCCCGCATTTCCCCTTAGTCTTAATTTAAAGATATTATGTTATTTTGTTTGCTCACCTATATTTCTTAAATGCATAGGTAGATGGGGTATGTGTTGTGTTTCATGATCTTATAACCTTGTATAGTTACCATATTGTTATTTTCATTCCTTGAGAGCAGTATACGAGTGATATCAGAGAACTATGTTAGACTAGTAAATGCGTGGTGGTATCTTCCCAAGAAAATGGGCATTTTATTCTTTCTTTCGTTGACTCTTGTTAATTGGCGTAGTAATTCATTGAATTGCATTAAAGTGTATTAATTATGTTTGTAGTTTATTTGTGTAGTTACTTCTTCTCTAGTCGTATATCCTAATTCGAAATAACATTGACGCTTTGTCTTTCATCCATCCGGGCAATTATATCTACATACTTTGAACAATTTAAGCTTGTTTCTTTAAATTCATCGCGATATACTAATACTTTGTACCACATAATAATATTGTTGTTGTGACTGTTAAGTTTTATGTATACAGACTAATACTATTTATTATATGTGCGTTAATCATCCTTTACTAGACGAAGACATCAAGTTATTATTAGGTAGACTTTTTCTCATTCGATGTTCGCAGCCTCTATTACATTTATTTGCAAGTGTTATCTAGGGTTAATCTGGTTGTCGCCAGATAGACAATAATGTTTTATGTGTATATGTGTTAGTAATACTAGTGATATGTGTATTGCATGCATTACATTGATGTAATCAGCCTGTGTTTTGTGTGTAATACAAATGGATAAGTATGCATTCAAGCATGATTAGTGTCCATTTAATATGTCTTAGTAAGTCAAATAGTAACATTATGCACATTGGAAAAAGAAAACTGTATATTGGTTAGAGTATTTGAAATGGCAGTTTGCGTCTCTATAGCGCATGCTTTGGCAGTCGATGGGACTCTGTTGATTCTGTTGACTTTATGTCAATCTCTAAAATGGAGTGGAAAAAATCTCTTTCGCTGTTCTTTCAAATTTTAACAATATTCCCTGTTAGAGATTTTTTTCTTCCCTAGTTCAGAAACTGTGATGTACATTCGAAGAATATTATACCTCAGTTAGCGCCATAAATGTTTACTAACATTTTGTCTTTTGTGGAGTTTCGTTAATTGCTCATCCATGGCATTCAGTACATAGTTTGACGCAATGTTTTTCACCTCCTTTAGTTGGAATTAAATGAAAACGTGAACTTATATTTGATATAAACATTGTATTTATGCAGCTTGTTTTAATTATAGTCTACGCTCACTACTATAACTAATTTTAATTATCAAGCTTAATTCTAATTCTGGGATATGATTATATTTTAGGAAAAAATTATAGTTATAATTATTGAAAAGACAATGTTTTGTGATATATTTTGGCTTTGGTTAGTTATTGAAGATTTTTGTTTTGCAATTTCTTTATAACCAATTGTTTTCTCGCTGGCAGTAGAAGTTGGTGGTCATGACAATCAATACCCCCTCTCGATTTTCCTCAGGTTGGAACGGGTTGCTGGGACGCAAGAACCTGCAACGTGTGAATCAACAGTTTCGCGACCAGTGTTCCCTCTGTGGTATCCTTGCATCTGTCAACGGCGGTACAGGTTGCGGTGGTGGTGGACACTTGCCCGCCTGTTGCCATGAGACACCCAGTCTGGTAAGTGCTTGTCTGGTCTCCCTGGAGCTTCAGAGCACGATCCGCGTTTACCCGGGAGCTGTACGGCCTGAGGAGAGAGCTAGTAGTGGCATTCAGTTGACGACACCTAAGGACGCCAGCACTACACATATCCTCGTCTTTCCCACGAGCACCTCGGCCTCGGCGCAGAATGTGAGTCTTCTTTGAGATATATTTGTTGTCTTTTCCAAATAAAATGGCGGCAATCTGTGTAAAAATACTTGACAAAATGCAAGTCGAGATAAACGTTTGTTGTAAAGTATGAATAGTACATCGCTAACAGTACTGTATTCAGATTATATAATATTCTTTCAAAGAGCAAATAAAAATTGTTATTCTGAGATTACAGTGGTTGTATCATGACATGGATTATGCAAAGCATAAAAAGAGGAAATATTCCCTGTTAAATTTATAAAAATTCGACTACACAATATTTTGTAATAGACTTTGTTTAAATTAAGTTTTTTCTACAAAGTACAATTTCATTGTCTTTTTTAGAAAATAAAAATATATTTTTTGGCAAATGTTGTTTATTTTCTCTTGAATTTTCTATTGACCTACAACATAAGCTAACTGTATTATGTGATTTTTAATGTAACTGGCTGACTTAAAACTAATAGGCTTAAAACTGATGACCCTGTTTCTAAGTCTAATGTCATTTCAGTGGTATATAATAAATAATTATATCTGATTTTTTCCGATGACATTTATAATGTTATGTCTCTTTTTATGGATATTAAGTTTATATTAGATTGGAAACATTAAACAGTAGTATTTTTAGCTCTACATATTATACAGTATGACATTTTCCATGTATCGGTAAGAATAATATAGTTATATATATTTTTATTACATTTTAGACTAGTTGTGTATATTCAAACATATTTAGAATTTTCTCTAGACTCTTTCTATAGTGAATATGATCCAATGTCTTGTTTTCTAACCTTTCATAATGTTTATTAAATTGCTAGGATTTTTCTGGGGGTGTTGGCATGGAGATGGACGCAGCCCTGGTAGATATTGAGTTTGATCTGGGGGACCTGGGCCAGGAGTCTATGGGTGTTCGGATTGACGACTTATTCGACATTGGTGGACCCGAATTTGGTCACTGTCCTACCTCCCCGGGAACCAATGGAACCATGATGAGTGGCATGATGAACGCAGCTGTAGGCCAGCTGGGTATGGGGGTAAGCGCGGACAATACCGAGGGTGCACCGGTCGATCCACAGGTGAGAAATTGTTCCTCCATAATCGCTAAGGGTATGCCCAAGAGTATTTCGTGTATTTTTTATATTATAATTATAATTTTCTTACTCTGTATGAAAGTAACGCTATACTGGTATTGAAAATTTTCTTTAAAAATAGGTATTTGTAAAAGTATAGTTGCAGTAGTACATTTCATGCTAATTGGTTATTATCTGTTGTGTAGCAAAATAGATAATGACGTATCGTGTAATTTATTTAAAAGAATATTTTCGAGCTATTAATTAGTATTGATATGGTTTTTATTATTGTATTTTCGTTGTATACTATATTATGGTTATTAGAACACTTAGAAACTTGTAGTTTTTTTTATTTCTAATTATTTACTTATTTTTTATCTAGACTGGTTAATTTAATTTCCGTAAAATATCTATATTAATAATATTAATATAACATTATATTTAACAAATCACGAGCCAAGAAAGTGGTTGTTAGCTTTCAATAATATATTACATTAATTATGTAAATTTATACTTACAAATTAAAAATAGATGTGTTATTGTATATTACTTATTAAGCCTTTTTTTATATAAAGCAGTACTATAGCCAATAATATAATCTTAACTTGGCTATTTAGCACATTATGCATAGTTTTAGTACCTTATATATATTTATTTTTATTGGGGTAATTTGTATCATTTTGCCATGAAGTGATTAATATTTTTTAAATTCCCCGAGTTTATTCGTTTAATAATATTCGGTATACTTATTAATTTTACTTGTTTTTATGATTTTCTATAATCAAGGGCTTATTATTTTAATCATATACCGGTATGCACAATATTGTATTGTTTTTATAAATAAATTCTTAAATTTCGCTCATTAACCTTTGAACTTCTTAATCATTTGAATTATGTATACTTTGTAATATATCTACTTTCTATTCTTGTTCATATTATTGTTACATTCATATTTTGAGTTATGGTCTATTATCGTGTAATTGGATCCAATCTATACTTTTACCGGTATTCTGTAATATCTAAAATAATCAACGTTGTATTAAGACGTTGTATTGCGTTATATTACATACATATTAATAATATCGCGTAAATATAGAAAAATCTTAATATTCGAAATAATATACATTTTATTGACATTTAAAGAATAGTTGTACTTTTAATTAAGTATGTAGATCCTTTAGTTTTAACTTCACGTTTAATATTACGAATTAATGTTAAGTTTTATATACCTAAACGTTATTAGTAGTTTAAATATTACTGTTTCTGATCATTGTATTATAGTTTACAGCTATTTTTAAAATTTTCCTATTCCTAAAAAAATTGTGAACAACATATAAAACACTTATTCTTAAGAAAGAAAATCAGTTATATAAGTAAATTTTTACATAATTTAAGTAGATAAGTAATCAACGAATTAAGATGATAGATTATTTTCCCTTATTTTCTGTGTTTTAATAATCAACAATGGTATTAATATTGATGGCAAATTTGGTAAAACTTGTTGAAAAGTCAATAACTTGTCAGAATTTTAATTAGATTTTGTTTAACTTGTTTTCAAATCTTATATAATCTTTACGCATATATGTATATATAACTACCTGATGCAGGACGAAGGGACCTACTTAATGCAACAACCTCTAGCGATGGGCTACTACATTTCGACAGCAGCGGCGGGTCCCCTCCCCTCCTGGTTTTGGTCCGCGTGTCCTCAGGCCAGCCGTGAGTGTCCAGCCTGCTTCAAAGCTGCTCTCCATCTTCAGACCTCCCTCATGCAACAAGACGATGGAGCGGGCGGGGGCCTTGGCAGCAGTTCGGGACCGGGTGGCGGTGCCAATAAGACCGGTCATCTCCTCGATTCGGTGGGCACGTGTGATGTCCTCCGCTTTGTCCTTGAGTCCTACAATTCCCTGTCTTGGCTCACAATGGATCCGAGCACGAACGATCGGCGCTCCTGCCTTCCTCTCCACGTTTTATGTCTTCTCCAACTCTACCACGCGCAGCATGCATTTTTGTGACATCACTCTCCCTTCCCTCCCACCATCACTGAGTAGCAGCTACTGGAATACCGACCGTCCATTCAGTTAAACAAAACTGGAATAAGTAAATTATCTTGAGAGGACCGCAATGTCGCTATGCAACACATGAGTCCCTAGTTTACTGACCCCTTTCCCCTTAAACTATTAACTTAATCGTGTACAAATTTCTGCCGATAATTCCACTGTTGATAATAATATTTTTCACACACACACTTACACACACCAAACTAAATATTGATTATTGGGTTATCAATAAAATGGATGGTGCCTCCTCCCCCTGTTGTCTAGATAATTGAGTTTCTTCCGTCAATCCAATCAGTCAAAACTTAACTCTGTGCATTGTGCATATATACTACTAATATTATAATGAGTCACATAATTATTCTAGTTATTTTGTAATTTTGGGTGATTAATAAGAGGAGCTTTTTCTTAATAGAATGCACAAAAGATTATCGCTATACTTTTGTTATTTTGAGACGTCACGGTCGACAGGCCACCATAATTCAGCTTCCTCAGAGTTCTCTATTATTATTATTATTATATGCTAGCTATTTGACATAAATTTATGTTTCACAATAACTTTCAGTCATTTGACTTTGAGGTATCTTGTACTGTATTATTTGTCCTTTGTATATAATACGTACGTAATCTCATTCCATTTTTTCTCATTAACGTCATTCATAATACTCACAGCCATATTCATCTATTATATCATAATCTAATCGTTATGCTTCACCCAAGTATACAGTTGAATAGGATTATCTTTTCACTGTCTATTGAAAACCAAAGCTGCAGCAGCAACGCGTTAGTCTCATTGAAAATTGAGGGTTGATGCAACATTTGTAGCATTTTTCTGTATATCAATTTTTGAGTACAAATTTGGTGTTTTGTACATTACGACAGTCGATTAAGAATCTTTCAAACAATTAATCATTAGCACACAAATTCTTCATTGTCCTTTTAATAAAATATTATCGTGTAAAGTTGGGGATTTATTCTGTCATCCACAATTGTATTATTCAAATGGTTCTGGGTTTTATTGCCTGTCACTTTTTTCCTTATATTTTCTGCCACCTTTGGTTCTTAAGTTTTTTTCGTGTCTTGTAACATAGTCCTTTTTATTTATTATAGTACAATGTTTTCCGAAAACGGGTCGACAATTTATTTTATTTTTTTCATTGTGGTTATGCATCCTTTGTCCGAACCTGCGTGAAATTGGATCAAATCTAATCTCCCATCCTCCTTTCTATATTTATTTATTTGGAAGTACTTACTACTTTTTTGTGATTATGTTGTGGATATTTAATATTATGCTAGCTACATTTTATCCACTGTATTTTACATTGAAATAAATATTTGCTCGCATTTCATTTATTTCCAAGCATTCTTGGCATCCAGCCGCTGTGTATTATTCAACTGTCTTGCGTCACTTAAGAGATTGTTACACGATTGCTTGGTTCAAATCCTTGATAGTCAAGCTTCTCTGTGGATTAAGCTGCCCCCTAAACAACTTTTTTTCCCGCCATATTGTATATATTTATTCCGCAATTATTGAACAGTGTAAGTATGTATTTGTATTTATTTGTATTTTTCTTCGAAAATTACATATTTCCCCTTGTTCAACCGATCGATATGATATCTTGGTATGCCATTTTGTGATTGATATTGACTTACCGACTTCAGAAAGCACAGTGGGTATTAATTTTGACTAGTTTACATTTCCATATTCTGCTAGATTTACTATTTGTTTCCATTTGGTGTATCTCAACAGCTGATTGGATGTGTATTCTGTCTGGTTTCAGTGTCCCGAATTAATTGGTTGATATTATTTTAAATTACAATAATGTCAATCGTTATAGTTTTTCTTCAAAATACCGAATAGATCAACTTGTAAATTTTTTTGCAAATTATTATCATCTAACAATAATAGCCACACTATTTACAGTATCTACTACACTATGTACGAGTACAAGTATCATACATATATCTCATTTAAAAACAAAGTATCTCCATATCTATATATACACTATACTCATATACATGTAGAAGTTCATTCATTCTTGTACTGTCCCCTGACTTGTGCACCGACTATGAAGTAGCTGTGTTCCAGGTAAATCGTATCGGTTGTATTCATATTTGTTTTTGTTTAACCTAAATTATCTGTATGTATGTATGTATGATCTGTAAAAATGACTTGATTTAATAGATTGGGCCTTTATAAATAATATTAAATCCAAATGCATATGTAACTTCCATTACATATGTACATGTTACACACACATGCAGACTACTCTGGCTTCAAAAGTTGAGACACTTGTTTTGTTTTTAGCGATTGCTTCCGTGTTGTCGCTTTTACCTGTATTGTCCACATCCGATTCATTTTTATTGATTCTTGTAATCTACCTTAATGACGATAGTTAATTGGTGGAATTGGTTGGACATTTTATTACCAATTTCTTCCCTCTACTACTGTATGTACTTTGCCTGACCATTAAGTGTCTGCTGTACAGAGAGTGATCAAGCTGTTTGCCTGCCATGTCTTGACTTATAAAAACAAGGTTCAACTACACACTGTTATATTGTCATTGTCGATTTTTTGCGGGAAATTAAAAGTGATTTTGATAAATACATCTGACTTTTTATTTTAATATAATTGAGTTTTTTGTGTAACTCCTGGAAAACTACAAAGCTTTTTATATACGTTCAATATAAATATTTACATACATTTTAAAAAAAAGCACTTATCTTTCACAAAGTTATGCTTATTTTAATTCTTGTAAACTTCCTTTCTTCATATATTTTAAAATTCGCATTTTTTCAAACTATTCTCATTAGTTGTAAATCAAAATGTATGTGATAGTTTACATTCTTCCAGGTATTTTATCTGTATGTGGGATCATCTGTAATATAAGGCTTTTTTATATATTGAATTGGAAATATTAATTTTATTTCTGTTTATTCAAATACAATTCAATATAATATTTAAAAGCTATGTTAATTTATCAAATGTGTATTCGTACAAAATTATACAATTCAACATAATATTTAAAAGTAATGTTTGTGTTAAATTAACATTATATAGAACGTTTTATAGGTGATCACCATCGGCAATAAATCATAAAATAATTTTTCCCAAAAATGCTTCGATATTTGCGATGTAGAAGAATGCCATATCTATCTGGAATATGGAGGTTTTACCAAGAGTTATATTTACCAATGCTTTTAGAACTCTAGTTGAAACTGTGGTCATGTTGCTGTTGAGTTCTTTCAATAAAAGTTATATAATATGCATACTTCTGTATTCCCCTGGCTGAAATACATGAAAGATCCCTTCGAAAGTTACATGCAAAAATGAGTCACTAATTATTTACCTGGCCAATCTTGGACGATAACCATTTGGTCCAATCCACTAATGTATATGTCTTATAGGAGGGAATGGCTCTGAAGCTATTCTTCGTCGAATATAATCAAATTTCTATTGACGGTATGGATTAGTTCGTTGGCTCGTTGAACCCGTTGACGCTTATGGTCTTTAGCTACGGAATGTAGAAGAGAAGAGAAGAGATTTCCATTGAAACTTCTCGCATTTTATATTAGTTCTTACTCTTTGAATTTCCATCCATTGTTTAGAATGGACGATCATAGCCTTCTTTTCTCTTTCAGTTTGACGTACACAATTATTTAATTAATTCCTGTACTCTTCGAGATAAAAGAGTTAATCAGTATAGATACGTTCGATGCTCGGAACCAAAACTTGTAGTCAACTTTGACTGGTTTATTATGCATAAATTGCTTTGCAGTATGTTTTTCAATGTATGGCAATAATTGCTCAGTGAATCCTCAATCTGTTTTAAATTTTTATTTGATGCCTTTAAATGGGTAATTTTTATCTAATTGATGTCTGCGAAATGTAAAAATATGCCTATTAGTTACTTTTATTTAACAACAAAAATTAAGAAGATTTGTTTGCGTTAGTAAATATTGAGTATTAATCCTAATTGCTGACCATAACTGCCTTTAATTGATTAATTTCGTTATCCATTATATAGCGTTAAAAGAGCAAAACCGGGCTTACTTATTCTAATAAGTTGCATGTGTCTCAAATATGCCGAGAAAGAGATTCAACAAGTGGATCAGGTATACACCAAACTATTTTTCACAACTTGGCTATCTCAATTACTTCACTTTTCTTTTTTTAAGAAAGACGATTTCATCATATGAATGAAACTGAGTAATCTTCAATTAAATCGATATAAAAAATTCAGCTTCAATTTTTCCAGGAAAGTCATTTTAAGATAGATCTAAGTAACATCATAGATGTTAGATAGATAGATTTATTTCCACTGCTTGTAATGGAATACAGT
>JAYRBW010006964.1:0-13592 GCA_036023295.1 Invenusta paracnida
CTATGCAAAGGCGCATTTATTTCATATTTTAGTATCTATGCATGGAAATACGAAATTTTTTACGAAACGACCTATACATGACATGGCCGTTGGATGATGGAAAAGTGGAATCTGAAATATTAGACAGGATAAAAAACTACCCAATTTCACACAAGCTCTTGGCGAAGAACTCGATAGTTCCTCTCAAGGAATACTGCTCTTTCCAGTGAAGAAAGGACTCTGCGAGGAGAGAAGATGGACCTTTTATATCCCTTCATGGCAGGGGAGTTCTTTGTCAATTATTTAAGTGCAGTTGTTAGCAGACTTAGTCTTTCCTGGCATCTGCTTGTTGGTTAATAATGGAGGAATTCTCGGGAGTGAGCGTTATTAGCGTCATTGAATGTGCAGAGCTCCTTGGAATGAAGGATCGGGAGAAGAATTTGGGCTCTTAAAAGAATTTCAACATGCCACTCCGATTTAATGTCTAAATTATTTTGCATATATTTATGCTTTCAAGACTACTACATGATACTATTTATTTATTATCCATATTGATGGCTTACATATATATTCTTATAAGTCACCATTATTCAAAACATCTGATTATCAACAATTATCTAATAAATGTGTTTGTTTCTGAGGAGATAACAGAGATGTACGAACAAGTCTACGTTTTGCAAGATTGATTACATTTCTTCTATCTCAAGTGAACTGGCGAGGGCGACATGATTAAATCTTATATTAGACGTTAATTGTGTTAGTATAATATGCGTTGTCTTACAAGTATGTTATTTACATTTAGATCCTCCAATTGGTAATATTCTCATGTATAACACGCCTTGTATTTTTATCCTATCCGAGAAAACCCCATTCATGGAAGTCGGCCGTATGAGAAATATGCCACATTTACTTAAAACATATATTGTTCAACGTTAACTCTTGAAACCTTGTAACTTAGAACGTTTCGCTTCCTTGTCACATATTGTCAATCACACATTGTCACACTTGTCACACTTGTAACCTGCTTGACCATTAATGTGCATGTCTATAGTGTTATTGTTAGTGTTAGCGAAACTCCAAAACTGCATAAAATATATTCGAGTATGAAACACACTTATAAACTACTAAAACATTGCTATTTTTGGGATAGTTTCAACCATATTACGATCCTAATTAGTATAATGGGAAATAAATATGTCCCTCAAAAAATATTTAATGGAAACATGCACTTTAACAGTTAAATGTGAAATTTGAGGTTTCCCAATTCACCAATGCAAATTGACGTTATTGTTCAAACTAAGTATTTAAACAATAATTACGTTTACTATTGTGTAAGTTGCGATGATTATCATGCTTCATATGCTAATGTCAATTTATCTGTTCTATTATATTTATAACGGTTGGTTTTATATCGCTGAACGATTTTTGCAGGTTACCTTGAATTATTGATATTTTCTTAACTGCAACTCTGTCTATACTGTTGCATTCCGCGCATTTTTATCTATAGCATTAAACATTGTATCATCAGATTCTTGGATAAATATATTCATTCAACAATAAAGTGTTAGCAAAATTCTCATTATTATTTTATAAAATTAATTGGAAATATTTCAAATTAAGTTAAACGTTGTTTATTTTTATATGTTATTCGCTTGGTTCAATGTTAGGGAGAATGTAGATATAAAAATTAATTAATTAAAAAACTAAATAGAATAATGAACTATAAATAGAAAAATTAAATTAAAATAAAACCAGAACTTCATGAACATCTTGTTAAAAGACAGTCAACTCATAATGTTTGATTACGTCTTTCGGAAGTAAGAATTAGTTTTCAGTTTCCTGGAGCCTAATAGTGCTTCTAGATTAATTTCCATTTAATATTTCCAAAGTTGGCAAAGTCTTATTAATGACGAAACGAATCTTTTGATATATTGATTTTTCAATGTTTTTCCTCGCGTAAAACGTGTTTTATATATTGGTCCAGTTGTTAGGTTGGGTTATTATCAATATACTCTAATATTAACAGAGAGACAGCATCGCAAAATTGAACACCAAGAAACGGGCTCCTTTAAAAGCAAAAAAGCTAAACTGATATTGATTATACGATGCACAGCCAATAAATAAATTAATATAGAAACACCATCAATATGTATACATATATAGGTTAATAGATAACATATGTAGGTATATCTAAATTGGAAAATTCATAGCAATAATAGAACCAGAAATGTGTTATGTAACAATTTTTACAATATTTACTATTAATTATCTTATTATCGAATAGCTAAATACGTATTTATGTGAGTTTCGTTGCTTCTCTAAAAGTGTATTATTGCAAAGAATTTTTTCTTAATATGTTTGCAGTATTATTTTTATGAATTTTTCAGTTTAGGTTTTCATTATATTACGTTATACTTAATAAACTATTTATGCATTTTTAACAGTAATCATTGCAACAATTAAATCTTAGCACTCTTTTTACGTCAATTTCTTTAATGACTGTACTTCATTAATGTTATTTTTGCTTTTGAGGAGGTCGGTTCTTGGCTTTCCTTTTTGGGAAGCTGTCGTTTTTGTTTAGATATATATTTATGGTTTTAAGCATAGCTCAATAATCAACTAATTAATATCAACTATCAATTAATAACTAACTAAATTATAACATTTTCAAATCTTATCATAGATATTAGATATTATGTAATCCATAATTATAATAGTATAATAATTAGACGATGCGGTAGCATCTGAATCATAAAGTATATACTATGTATATATGAAACATAATTTAGGTATATATGAACTGAACTCAAAGTTTTCAATACATTTACGAATTTTGAGGGTGGAATAATTAATTTAATGTTTTACACGTTCCCGAGACTTTCCCAAAATTAATAAAATACAACTCTTGCTAATCTTACTCAGTGGTTTTAACCATAATTATTTGTTTTACTTTACTTCTACTACTTCTACTATACAACTTTATTACTATACGCTGTATATTAATTAATTTCTGTTGTTTTAATTGTACTATTGATTTTATATGATGTATCACGTTATTATTGACATGCATGTCTCAACACCTTAGAACGTTGAAACCGCAAATGACTCATTAAATCAGCTATTATTCCTTAGATCATACTACCCTACATGGATAAATGTAGAGATTCTAGAGCTAATACATGCAATACCTGACCTTGTGGGAAGGGCTTTGATCTAACATTTATTAGATCAAAACCAACCGGACCTCGGTCCGATGGCTTGATGACTGATCACACGGCCTTTGTGTCGCTGTGTTATTGACATAAAGTTGGGATACCGCAAGACAATTTTAAAAAAGTGTATTTTTGAAGTAGAATTAAGCCTTTTAAGAAAATTATTTAACAATTTGAATGACAACTTTCCAATATGTAGGTAATAGCTACCTTAAGACATCTATAATAATGGATTACGCTTATATCTAGAACTGATTTACTGTGTTATAAGAATATATAGACATATTTTCTAAAAGCTTTTATATAGGTAATAAATATAATAATCGATTGATAAATACACGATACAAAATATACTTAACACTGGACATGTAATTGTTATTTTAATGTCTGTCCTACTCCCGAAATTCCAAGAAAAAAAAACAGAGGAAGCCTTTTTAATAGAATAAGTAATATAATCTTAAGCGTGGCTACGTTAATTAATATGTACAGTATTAACAATGACAGTGTATTTATGAGATGGAGTGGGGCAGCGAGTGGAATGAAACAAAATCTACAAAGTATCCATATTAGAAATCAATAATAGCCATAACATATCGATCGATAACTGGAGAGATTTTAAGAAGCTAAGATCGCATCGACCGAGAATTTTAAATATCGATTTTTCCTTCTTGATTCATCAGAAAGATTACTACTAGAAGAAGTGATATCGATCGTAGGCTCGTTATGCGACTGCTTCAACGAGTGAATGGAACAATCGATCGGTATGGAGCTGATATCCGGGGAGTCTGATTGGTTGATGAAGGAGACTTCCCTGGTTTTTGCTGATTGGTCTAACATTTGAGTGAAGTGAGCCTGCAATGAGAAGGAAAGAAGCTTACGATGAAATTAAGATACACTGACTTTATATGTGTTTACTAGCATAATTAATAAACTGCTTTTTCAGACGCCACAAGAAATTCCCTATTAACACCCTATAAGCTTGTTTGTGCTTCCATTTTAAAGTGGAGAATAGTTGTGAAACTCCATTCTTGCCATATTTTACTTGTAGGTACCTTTTCATTCTATTATAAATTCCTTATATCATATTTTGTAATTTTGTAATCATATTTATACACTGCAAATAAATTACTATTATAATTATTGTTATTATTAAACTCTTAAATTACAGTTGAACTAATTTAGTTTAATTCTAAAACAATTAACTGTTTTATAGCTTTAAAGATACACAAGATATACAAGACATTTTATACAAAGTGTCATTTGACAAAAGACAAATGAGTGATTACTTTAAATTTCAATTAAAAAATGTTATGTTTTCTGTTTTCAATAATAAATACTTCATTTGACTTATTGCCCGCTTAACGTCTTACAATCTATTTATAATAATAAAGTGTGTTCGTTCACCTAGGAATATTATCTAGGTAGCAGGTATAGGTACCTACTAACTATATTGATCTAGCTTTATTTAAAATATAGAAATGTGCGTCAGAATGTCAGCTACAATAATATGTAATATATCGGAGTATAGCTTGAATAATATTAAAGTTTTTCGATAGCGGCAAATAACTAGTTGTAACAAAGCAGCTATATTGCACGGGCACTTTATTTCGTATTCCTACAGCTTAAAAGTAGGCAAAACTAGTTATTTGTAATTATCAAAAAATGTTTATTATTATTCAAGCTATACTCTTATGAATTACATATTATTATAGCTAATATGATTCAGACGCACATTTCTATATTTTAACTTTTCATGTCAGTTCTTTATATTATGTACATTTGCCCGTTTGAAAGTCGATCTTTTATACTGTTTTAGAGCATAAATTACCATCGCATTGATGGGAATATAAAATAGCGAACTTTCAATATTTAAACAAACATATTTAAGGTATTTTGACCGAGTGCATTCTCTTGGTCTTATTATTACTCTATGCTACCAACAATATTTATCTAATCAGTTGCATTAATCTATGAATTTTGTGGCTAAATCAGTTGAAAAAAACTATTTGTTAAAGCGGACTTATTGAAGGGCAATCGTACCTGTAAAGCTGCATTCAGTAGACTTCCCTGGATATGCGGTAGTGATAGCCAATGAAAACAGTTCTCCATAGCGATGGCGGGTCTGTCAACTAAAGCCCCCTCTCCGGCACTACACCCCAGCGCATTCGATTCGAGCAGAGGAAAGCATGTTCGCTGGGAGGCTGTGTCACTTGACAACGGTAGAGTAACTATGGCGCTGTTGAGTTCCGGGTCGGCAAAGCAGCGTCGCTTGCGTAGACGAGCCGTGATTTGCGGCGATAGTTTGAATTCTGGACATTGATTGGTGGAGGATTGTGACGTCACACCGATTGATGTTGTCTCGTCGATGCGGGCTTTGGCTTTGTGTCTATCGCCTAAATGTGATAAAAAGAAGTGCAAATTCATCGACTTACTTTGTGGTTGTAGCGTATTTAGAAAATATCCTACGTTTGAAAGAAACTGTATAAATTGATAAAAATTAATTAACAACAAATCCATCATTATTGTAACTTGTTAATATATAGATGTGGCGTACCCCGGTAACAATAACAGGGTAGATTGCTTCACGCTTTGAATATAATTATATTAATTAAATAGTCACCGTAGGCTTAAAACTAATCAATCGATAATTAGCTCATTTACGCTGCCGCACACCTATAGCTGTATATATAGTTAAAATTTATGCCCGAATGTTAAAATGGCGGACAACTCAATGTATGTGTATAGCAAGCCAATTAAACACTATTTAGCAGTAGGTATAAGAGTGCAATCTTACAGTTAACGTTTTAAGGAGAGTGGTAGCCAAGTGGATAGGACTCCCGCCTTCAACTCCGAAGGCAGCAAGTTCGAACCCCGGGACATACTGGATTTAACTAACTGATTTGCGCTGCAGCATTGAGCTAATTATCGATTGATTAATTAATTAATTGATTTAATTATATCCCAGCAAAGCGTGAAGCAATCTACCCTGTAAATATTTAGTTGCTAAGCACCACTTCTAAACGTCGACTGACACATAAAAAAAAAATTCAGAAAAAATAAAGAAAGAAACATTTTGCTAATAACTATATTAATTACTGGTTGTTTAAAATATGCTATCCTAACGTGTATAACTAAAGTAATCAAGTTTCATAATTAGTTTATTCAATCGACGGTTTCTTACGTCTCGTTTTGTACTGCTTTAGTGATGTCTGTTGGAGTTGTTGCAACTCTCGACGCAACTTGAATCTCGTTTGATCCTGATTCTCAGTGGAGCTGCCCTTAACACTGGTGGCCATCACGGAGGTGTGAGAGGAACCGCCGAACTTCGTCGGTGACACTCGGGCTTGTGAGGAGGAGTTGGCGGAGCTTGCTGTCGAGTCTGTGGTTTCATGTCTACAGGAAGATAGATTGCAGGCAAACAACTAATTTCTAACAGTAAGCTGACACTAACAACATAGTCATCCTAAAACGTACAACACGGCCCCCCCCCCCCCACGAGTATATCGATGCATAAAATAGCCCGGTATGGAGAAGGTTAATAGTTCTAAAAATATTCACTACCGACATTTTGGCCTGTATTATCCATCGGTCAACCCAGTCTTGCACGACCATTCTTAGAACTCTTGACCAGCTGTCTCGTCACAATAAAGATATACAATGGGTGTACATCGCTTCAAAGGCTGAATGTCTCCTATTGTTTAGAAATCTAGCGAACTTGCGTGTAGTATATATAAGTATGCATAAGGTTTGGTAAATCCTAATGAAACAAAATAAATACGAGAAGCTTCTTCTGTGGAGCACAATAAGCTAGCTGTAAAAATTGGTATAAAAAATAAAGTGTAAAAAAAAGCTATTTATGACTTTTCTGTTTACACGTTTAAAACAATGACAAAGGTTAGTTTCCGAAAAATGTAAAATTATTAGAAAATTCAATTGTTATTCAATATTTAAGATATCTGTGGCGGAATCATGATACATTCCTCGTCACTTAAATGCATGATGCGTTAGTCTTTGAATAGCTTTGGAATTTCCCCGTCTAGCGATGATAGACGCTCGCATACTGATTTTTTATGAGTCATCGTAGCCGTGGCATGCTTCTATCTGTATAGCCTTTCGAGTTATAAAATTGACTTCTTTTTGTCAAGTCGAGGACGTGGTATATTAAAAAATAATAAACCGATTTCTTTATTTGTTGACTATTTTGAGTGATTGGATTCGCTAAAACGTGTTGAACCTTGACCTACTTTTTAAAAAATAAGGAGATATTCCACTGTTTATTTCATCGCTTATTTGTTCTGATTGGTCAAAATCTTGGTTTGTAAATACTGCGTAATTTAAAATGTTTAATTTTTACGTCCTTTTCGAGCTGTAAAATTAACTTAGTTTTATTTCATTAAAGTAAATTAAAAATAGGCTTATGCAGTGTAATAATAGACTAGAAACAATATCAAATAGAAGCTAAAAGTGAAAAGAATGCGTACAATTATTTTTTATTTCTTGTAAGTAATTCTTAATTGTCGTATTAAATATAATAATATATTAAAATTATCATCACACAATATTGTTAATACTGATTATATTAATATATTGCGATATAATGCATTTTAAAATATTTTGTACCTAATTATAAGCTACTTGCAGTTACACATATATAATATGTACTTCTGTATTTTTATTTTAGTCTACTTTAAATTTATGAAATATTTATGAAAAAACTAGATATTCAATTTAACTCCTTAACCTAAAATGCCATTGAAGAAATAAATCAACCAATTTTTTAAATAGTACTTTGGTGAAATAAAAATAAGTTAATAAATAAGTTAAGAACTTAAAAAATGCAAATTTCAAATTACGCGGTATTTACAAACCAAAGATTTGCCCAATCAGAACAAATAAACGTTGAAATAAACAAATGCAAATGTACTTATTTTATTAAAAGTAGGTCAAGGTTTAACATTTTTTAGCGAATCAAATTACTCAAAATAGTCAACAAATAAATTAGTCGGTTTATTTCTTGTAAATAAACGACGTCCTCGATTTGACAAAATATGTCAAAAGGCTATATTACTCTCATTTCTATGGTTGCAATTATAAGTAAAGAGTGAATTCTTGAATTACTAACCTGCGCAAAGCCACCTGTGCCGCCATGACCTTCTGTCGCTCGGCCACGAATCGGCAATCAATACAATCACAATCGCGCCACCGACAGAACCGCTTGTGCCCCTTCACGTTGGAGACAACACCGTGGTGCCGACAACGAGCGCACTTGGGCGTCCTTAACAACCGTTGCTGTGAGTACGTGACGACATTTCCCTTATCGATCGTCGGGCAGTGGAAGGTCGATCGATTGCCTCCACCAATCAGGGGTGTTGTGGAGTGGCCGTTTGCCGCTAGATTAGCTTTACGCTGCTTGGCAGTTGTTGCTGCTTGTCTGTTACCAGGGGAGACCATCATCGATGGGGAACACTGCGATTGGTCAGAAGGGAAACCGCTGTCTGGTGATAGATGTATCGGCTTTGTGATTGCCTAAATGGGGGAAGAAATAGTCAACATTAAAATTATGAGAATGTACAAAAGTAATCAATAAAATATCAAATACAAGAGAAGTACTACCAATTAGTTTCTGTTTGATACACATGAAATTTCTGAGGTTAAAAGAAAAGACATCTGATGAGCTATACAACCTAATCCTGTATTTTAAAAAATATCTGCCTAGTTGACAGTCCCAGGAACATTAACAAAACAAAGAGTTAGGAGGCTCAATTCAAGAAGCTCAAACCTCATCGGATCTAATGATTGTAAAGGTGCTTTCCACAATACTACAGCCGCTCAATTCAAGAAGCCCAAACCTCATCGGATCTAATGATTGTAAAGGTGCTTTCCACAATACTACAGCCGCTCAATGCAAGAAGCCCAAACCTAATTAGATCTAATGATTGTAAAGGTGCTTCCCACAATACTACTTCTCCGCCAGAATCTCGAACATGTCGCCTTTATAATCTCGATAATGTCACTGGTGGATATGCTGTACGATGCATTTTAGCTAGAATATATTTTTAACGCGTTATATGGTTGAAAATGAGAAATTTACGCAATTCAAACGTACATATCATGAAAGTGTCTTCTATTTTTGAAACTTTTCACAATAGAGCTCTTTCGCTGTGATTTCTTAATGTACAAATTGAGATTATATTTAAGCTCTTCTGACTTTTCCTAAAGTAATGTTTTACAACTCTAAAGGGGTGATCATGTGACCACAAGATTTATATTTGACATCCATTTTGAGTGTATTGCACTACCAACACTACCAACTTTATAAAAGGCATAAACTGCAGTTAATTTCACGTTTTGTTGTCTAATACCAAACCTCATTTAACGGACAATATTGGGAATGGGTGAGGGGGACATAGGAGGGCCGTTCCATCATTCCCAGTTTTGAATTCACTGTAGCGGTGACGAACACTGAACCTACTACAATACGATCTTATCGCAGAATGATTTGACCCTCCAGGCATTGGAGTAAAGCTGGAACATCCCTTCAAGGCATTGATTGATACGGGATCTTAAATATACGAGATATTAATCTTACACTGAGCCACGCGCCTAAGATTTCAGTATATAGGACACTCATATTTCTAGTTTTGGCAACAACATTGCGTAATATTTTGATTTCCTTTTGGCAAGTGCTTTATTATGGACAGGAAACGGATAATCCAAATCATTTTACGTATGCCTATATATATGTAAGATATAAACTAAAACTTGATTTTGCGATTGATATCTTGGTGATAGTGTGACTGAACAGGTGCGACAAGCATTTATTGCTCTACTCAATGCGTAATGATTCTATTAAGTACTTTCTGGTAACTCCAGCTGTGTTTGAGACAAGTTTATTGAAGATTTCTGTGACATATTCCCGGCGGGGAGCTCTCACTTCATGGATCAGGGATCGTATCGGCCTACTCGTTCAGAAAGTAAACATAACGAGAGAGAGAGAGAGAGAGAGAGAGAGCATATTATATGATGACAGAAATAAACGAAATAAATGAAATGAACTAAATATAGGCGTGATTATAGCAGCTACAATTAATGTCCACTTTTCACCATAACATAGCTTAATGATGACAATAACAAACGAAGCTTCACTTATGGCAAGATCACGTGACTAAGGGGCACACTTACAATGGATCAATAACTGCACGAGGGCCTCTGTTAACCTCTGACAGATGGGAAGGATCCCCTAAAACTCGCATATCTCGATAATGTCTCGATGAGATATGCATGGATCAGGTTGCATTTTAAATTGGAACATGTTTCGTCGTATCTCGCCTGCAGCAAGTTATGTAGGCGGTGTTAAGTCGACGTATTCGAAGCAATCGATACTCCTGCATTGAGTTGACTTACATAAGACTGTTGTGTGTTGTGTACAGTTCAAAGTAGAGTTTTATAACTTTAATCATTTAATGCCACTTGTGTAGACACGCACACATTATTGACATGCGCAGTTTCCCGCCTCGAGCAGTGATTCATTCATTCCTAAAAGGCTGCATATCATCGATTGGCGATGTTTGGAACTTTATAGCAGACATTTAAATGGGATTCAATTCCAAAATAATCTATCGACAGCCCAAAAAAGCCATTAATTAAGATAAAAAGATAATAATAATAGCTGTTATTAAACTCTTAATTCATTTCGTTGTAAAAGAATCCCCTTCAAAACTGTGCCAATGGAGTCACTTCACTTTGTAAAAAGTCCTTTGATATAGTAAATGATGGGAACAACTGGGCATTGCATGACTTTGGGTCAATTAAGGCCTTGTTCTCCATCATGAAGAACATATTTTAAAGAGCAAACTTAAATATTTAATTTATCTATGCATACACTTTGTAATTATTTCATGTTAGATTAAATAGAAGGATTTAGAAAAGTATAAATATGCAGCTGAATAATGAAATCAGTATAAATATAGTGTAGATTTCCCTGCATCTTTAAATATCGATATAATAGTTACTCGTGACACTAAACCATGATATCCATGCAAGTGTTATTAAGGTTGTGAAACAACAGCAAAATAGATACTAAACGTGTTTAATATTTACGAATTGCATTAAAATCAATGTCAACTCTTTTATAAAAAGTATCTCTATGAAATGTAATTTAATTTCTAAATTGACGGAAAAATAATTCGGAATAATATACTTCAATCCTATAATTAGCTCTTTATTGCATACTCCAATTAATTGCCGGAGTAATTTGTATGCATGCCGATAAATATAGCAGAGTCTAAAGCTTTAAAAGTAAGCGCCCATATTAATCTGTTTCTACTGTGTTTGCGCAACATTTTCAAAGCTAAACTAGAAATAGAGAATGAAATTACCTGCGTACAAGCTGACGATTCGAGGAAAGATTCCATTTAATCCGCCGGCAGACGACTTCTCAAACGTTTCAATACAAACAACTGATTATAAAGCGCTACTTGGTGGGTATTTATTTCAAACGGGGCAGCTTGGAAATCCAAGTATTGCTGACGTCGAGAGAGGAGAGCGCAAGTTTACTTATATTTACTCGCGGCGAGATCATCTACCATGAGTGCACTCTCGCTGAATTCTGATTGGCTGACGAAACATGGCGAGAATGTTCGCCAAGTAGTTTTATTTGCTGTCTTGTTTCATTCACCTGGCTCCTCAGCTATGTCTTCTAAATAACTAAAAGTGTCGAATTTGCGTAGTTATAGACTTCGGCTAAGAGGTGCTTGCATCCCTGTCACGGGCAATACACCCACTTCAGGGTTAACTCGAGGTGTGTGCAGCGAAAAAGAAGGTGAATGAGCACAGAAATACTACCAACTAGGTGGCAGAAGGCATCAGGCAATGGGGACTCGTTCAATTCTAGCACAAATACAGGGAAATATGCGTGGCAGTAAACAAATGAATAATAGCATTTAGTAATCGTGGAAACAGCTATTAGTGTAGAATATGGAGGCCTGTGGTCTTACTTATCATGTCAGGTTTGGGATAATAGTCGACTGTTTGTCGTATTTTCTGTGTAACTCATCCGCTCAGGGGGGCCAATTAGGCCCTATGTAGCTGTGTATTTGTCTGGCCCCACTTATTTGTGTCAACCAGTTTATTACAATACACAGTTTACATGCACTTATCTCTGGAATTATAATTTGTATTGCTGCCTATATTTATTATTTAAATGATATAAACGATGCATTTACGCTTTTAGGCATTACTGTAAAATAGTAATACTCAACCGCGAAGATATATTTTTGAAACATATTTTAAATCGCTCGTCTTCCCCAGCGATCTCCCCTATAATCGATACTGATTCGATGCTTCACAAAAATAAAACTCTACTTTTTAGAAAAGATTTCTTCGATTTAAGGTTCCTTTTGGCGTCACACTCGAATATTTATTCTCGTATTAAGCCAATATATTACCGGGCTGGGAGGCATTTTTGTTCTAATCATAAAACGGACAAATGAAGCAATATTATGCATAAGTTTCAGTGACTATTCCTCAGAAAAATTATGTTTACAATTTTTAGAGCAATATTCACTATTGTGCATCAAAATCGGTGATCACACCCTGGAAAAGCACCTTATTTTGTCAAATTGAAGAAAAACAAACTTTATTTTAATATAAATGTGTCTTTCTATTTTAAAATTAATAAAATTATGATATCGTACAAAAACTTATCGATTAGTTGAATATATAATTAATCATTAAAAACAATATAAATACGTTTTTAAGGCAGAAATTTTCGAAGAATTGAAAAGAATATTTTCTCCTTTTTTCAATTGAATAAGTTACAAAACAACTCAGTAGTTTATTTACATGCTAAGTTTTTCCAAAATTCTACTCAATTATATGAAGCAAATTAAAAGGCAGTGGACCCAGCCTCCCCTCCCCCCTTCACCAGGATATGAAGCGCAACAATTATAAGATACACTTAACCTCATAAATGTACCCCAAAAAAGGTACCTCAAAACACACGTAACTCCGAAAATATTGCTAAATTACTTTTCAAAGAGACCCTTTCGCATGGATTCCGACATTTTGTTAAACACCTCTTTTCATTATATTAATATTCGAGTCACAAACAACATCATCACACGACGCTCTGTTCCAATTCCTTTTTAATTGCAGCCTCCTTTTAATATACCATCCCAAGTTTTGCCCCTACTTTGGGACTCCTCAGTGTGGTTATACACATGAAACACCTGATCCCATCGACTTCTTATCAAACGGGATAAAATGAGTTCTCACACTTTTTCAGTGTAAGCAGAAGTACACTCATCTGGCAGTATACTATACACAGTGCCCCCAATAATCTCTTATCGTACTAGCTGTCATGTAAATATGTAATTAATGATCGTATCATCGACAAAGACG
>JAYRBW010006975.1:0-13592 GCA_036023295.1 Invenusta paracnida
CCCTGATAGATAGCATGACAAGACGAGTCAGAGCTGTCATCGACTCTCGTGGTGGAAACACCCGCTACTAAGCCCCCTCCCCCTTCTAGAGAACGCGATAACGGCTCTTTTCAGAGCCACCACATTTTGATTGATACATATAATAAATTTTTTATTTTGGATTTTTTATACCTATATTTTAGATTGAATTTGTCAAATTCTTTTTGGCGAGCAGTGTATATGTATGTATACATGAAATTTAAATTACTCAAATTCGGATTGCTTAAAGAAATAAAAATAACACACATATTATTAACAGTAGTTGTATAACATCACTACTTTAAACCTTTTATTTAAAACAAGGAATAAAATGGTGCAAGATAACTAACTACTAAAAGTATAAACGTTGGCATAAAAATATTAAAATAAAGATGCAAACAATGAAAGAATAGAACTATTTATTAATGGTAAAAAAGAATACAACTTATCCAGTACTAAGGTTTCAAAAAATGTGTAACCGTTGGAAGATAATCTAATAGATATATTGAATTATATGTAATAGTTATTCTATTGTATAATTCAATATATCTATTACATTATCTTCCAACGGTTACAAATTCTTTGAAACCTTAGTACAGGATAAGTAATAATCTTTTTTACCATTTACAAATAGTTCTATAATGGTAATCTAAATTGCTATCTCAATAAATTCTTATATTATATTTTTATCTAACTCATCGGATTTTCCCAGCTTTCTAATAAATTGCAATAAGTAATAAAAAAAATTAATTAGCTAATATAATATTATAAGACAAAGCACTCATAAAATTGATAAAACGATGGCGTTCATTCAGAATCTGCTCGCTTGTGTTTAAATTATAAACACGGTTCTTTGTTCAATTAGTTTCAATGTTTGTTCACAGTTAGTTATTGTTTAATGTCTATGATCAAGATAATATGACTAAATAATTACGTGTAGTACACACAATGCACTAAAATATTCAAATAATGGTTAGTTTGTGAACGTCACCAAGTGTTTTGAAACTTACTTCTTTGAAAAGTGTGTCTAATAACTTCCAAAGAAATGCAAGAGTTGTAAAAGATTTCAAAGAATTCTCCAATTTAATTCAAAGAAGTGCAAGAATACAGTTGTTTAATTGAAACAAAAATACAGTTATAAATAAGGAAACAAATGCAGAAAAAAATCTAAGAAATCCAAATTCTTTTCAAAGAAATGAAAGTTTCCAAAAACTTGGCAACTATGGAGTTTCTTCTAACTTAGGTGATAACACAATAACCTATTCGAACATTGTATATATGTATTTAGTAGAAGAAACATGGTAGTAAATGAGGATAACAAAGTATGGAATATACATTAGTAAAACTAGTAATAATAATACATGAAAATGAGATGAGGTAGTATAACAGTATGTTAATAACCGACCAACTAGCAAGCAGGTGTCAACTAATTACCTGAATTTAAACGTGCTCGTCGGAATGAAACTAAAACATGGCAAGATAAATGGCATCTTTATTAAATCCTACTTTAAAAAGTATTTTGTGCATCTGTTAACTGAACTCGCTTTAAAGTTATAATAAAACTGATGACACTAATATGTAGTAGAATCTAATATTATAATAATTCATTATAAGTTAAGATAGACCGAAGAAAATTGTGTAGAAAGCTATAGATGTACTTCTAGAAATTACGAATTAAAATATAAGTACTCGCTAGTACTAAATGAACTCGCTTTAAATTTATAATAAAACTGATGACACTGATATGTAGTAGAATCTTGACAAAAACAATAAAAACACATCACTCAATAAAAATTTGATATTATTATTAACGATTAATACAAGGCAAAAAGAAGTTAACCATTTCAAGGCAAAACTTCTTTTAAATTTTATGAAGAAATTGATCTTTCTTTATGAAACATTAATTATAAACAATTAAAGTTAAATCAAATTAATACGTTTAGATTAAGTTAGTGTATTAAAACAAATATAACAAGAAATGCAATGGGTAACAAAACGTATTGTAAAAACATGTTTACTTGACGATGCAGAGCGGATAACGCGAACAGCTAAAAATGTAATAGTAAAAACGTAGTGTCGTAAAAAAACACTGATTAAAAGGTTTCCAAAATATAGTTGTATCACAGAATAATCGGAACTCTAATTTCTCCACAGCGCATTATTAAGAACACACAAAATAATTCTTTTTAAAAAATAAATCTTACTCATAAAATTCTTGGACATACGATTATGTACAATCACGAATTAACAGTTTCAAAACAAGGTGGAAAACATTATCTGTGCTAATTTCAGAAGCCTACTACATTTTGTGCTGATAGGAAGTGTAAAATTCAACAAATGTTGAAATTTCAATGCGAAATAAAATCGAAATAATCACCCAACAACACTAATTTTTTTTTAAATACATATATTGCTATATGGCTTCAGTATGCAGTATTCAGGGAGATTTACTAAAAACCTTAAAAATTGATATTAATAATATAGTAATATCTAGCATATATATTATTTGAATAGAGAATATATGATAAGATAATACACCGTTAAAGATAAGAACTGTGGATACATTCTAGATTATACAAAATGACAAAAATATGTTATATGTGAAAAATGAGTGTCATAAACAAAACATAAACGAGTACATACAAAGGCACTTCCTGTGTATCTCATAAAACCTGCCATATACATGCGAATAAAACTACAACCAATTTGTAAGATTTGTCCAGCCAAATTACGTTTTGACCATTGAAAAACAAATGAAAAGCTGAATATTTGCACGAAGCATTTAGTATATATATAGATAGGAATAAATTATTAAAAATTCGCATTGGGCAAAATATTTCATGAGCATTACTTAAATTTTTCATATTTAAAATATAGAAGACATTTCCAAGAATTTCGCCTAAATTTCAGTTAAAAAATTGACCAAATGAGATCTATCAATATTTTCAAATAATATAATATAATATATCACTCCACTTAATCACTTCTCTAAGTGTTTTATGTACATTGAAAAAAAAGACTCATCAAGTTAAGTTTAAGAATCAATCAATAAGTTTACAGATTTATTTTGAGAATAATTAGCCTAATAATTTTAAAATAAATATAGAAGCCCAAAATTAGAATATATCAAACATAACTATATAATAATTAATGAGTCTGACTTATGTTTTAAAATGCATAACGCATAACATTAAAAGAAGGAAAATTATATGTATTATACTATTCAAAATATTTACAAACAACTAATTTACATAAAAGAAGGCTTTCTATGAAATTTATGTTGACATCTATGGGAATATTCTCCAATATAAGAATAGAATTAATGCTCACAAAGTATTTTATCCAAAGGGGATATTTATATATTTTCGGGTCAATGTACAGTTTTTGCTTCAAGCAAATTTTCCCATTTTCATTATTTTTCCTAGGTCATTCTGTTTTTCGAATACTTTGACTGAACTAGAACAAAAGCAAAAAGTAAACTGAAGACAAGGATGGAAATATTAAATTATATGAAAACAATATATTTAAAATGAAAATTAGTATTATTAATTAAATATACTTAGTATCAAATATTAAATAAAATAAACTTCATATAACTTAATCTATAGTAAAAACATACCAACTATAAATGGGGGTAAGAAATAGCAGACATAATATTGCCTGTATATTATAGAACAACGGTAAAGAGAGCAGCAGTTTGGTTGTGATAGGAAATGTGTACATCTAGATCTAGGTGCAATTACGACAAAGTCAAATATTTGAGCGTCGATAGGAAGAAAGTGAAGTAAGTAAGTAAGGAAATCACAATCAATCGCAATAATATTTATGTACTGTTAAAATTGTCTAGATACAAATAAATGACAAAAATACTGATAATAATAAGGACAGAATAGAAATATTAAGTACACATGTATCTCAAATGACAGGGGAAATAAGGTTTACTTCGAATCAGTCAACTGTAAGTAATCTTTTCTACGCAGAACAAGTGACATATGTTTGGGTATTTTCAAAACAAATTTAAAATGACAAATTTCTACAAAATTTGTTCTAAAAACCTTAAAAAGTCGTACATGGTATATTTTACACCAACAGTATGTACCAAAAGTTCCTTCGACATAGAAATTAAAGTTTTACATAGAATACAAAGTGCATGCATGTCAAACAACTATATCTCGATAGCCAAGCAGCCGAATCGTCGGGAGGCCATCACGGGGCAGGGCCGCCGGGCAATCGGGACAGCTGTGCCCGTTCTATGATATCTCCCTTAGCAACTAGGTCAAATGTTGGTAATTAAAAAAAAATCGCCCAATATTTGATGCCCTTAAATGACCCTGTTGCTAAAGAATATATGACAAAATGGTCACATTTACCCCGGTAGCCGTGATGGCCTCCTTACGATTCCAAAAGACATCGGTTGCTTATAGTTACCGATATATAGCCGGTCGAAATATTATGCTAATTTCATTTCAATGTAAATCTTTCCTCAATTATATAGTAGGAACTGATTGGACATACTGTATGTATATTTTGACAGTTAAGCATCTTTCAAATTTTCTAAGATGACTTAAAATTTACATCTTAAAAATAAAACTATGCGCTCTAAATTCAAGAACAGTTGCAAATAATACGTCATACTGAATCCATTAATAACAGAGGTAAGGACAGGAATGAGATGAGGGAATTGGTCCAATAACATACAAAGAGAGAGGGGAGTGGGATGGGGGACTGTCCCAACTTCTTCTGAACCTTGTCCCCCAAACACCATTAGATACACAATAAACAGACAGAGTTCAACTGAGGTCAGTAAAAAGGTTGAAAGGTTGAGTGAAGGGCTGTAACAGTAGACATATATACAGTTGAGGCCGTGTTGGTGTATATTGCGTATAGTGAATAACAATAACTGTCGCTCATGTTTGCACTTTTAGAGTTCATTCACATGTACCTTTATTCATTAATATTTCAAGTAATTTTATTGGTCAATTGACAATATATTTTTAAGATTAATTACAAATATTTTAAGTACGGTAATTTCAAGCTACTCTGTATTTATCTATCAAAGAGAAAGAACACTCGGAAAAATAATAGGACAAGGTCAAAATATTAACCAATCGATTTACTCAAGATTGAAAATATCATCTATAGTGAAATTTACTTGAAACTCCATTGTGGCACGAAGAACGCTACCGCAAGAAAGTAGATCAATACGCAAACACGCACGTTTATTTTATGTTGTTATTTAAACCATTCGCAAATCATACACAATTTTTAGTAATTATATCTTTATATCATAATAAATAATGTATTATAAAATTTAAATAATTTAGACATTAAACAATAAGATGACAAAGATATACTAAGTTTATGTTATTTTCCTTCAAAATCCTAAACTTAAAAAGCTTAATAGATTCTGCACTCTACCAAAATCCCAGAATCTAATGTATATTAACGAGACGTTATAGTCGGTGAGAAGATGTGAAGACAACACCGGTAAAATGTTCAGATTAAAAACAAACACACAAAAGAAGAGGAAGAAAGAGCATTCAAGGAGAATGGATTAGAGAGATTAGGAAAGATTATTTGTTGGTCAAAAGCTGCTAAAATTAGTCGCACAGCTAATTAACATAATTTTTATTTGTACCATTTGTATCTATGCATTATAATGTCATCTATATGAAATCATAATATTTAGTCACAAATGCTCTATACTACCAACCTAATTGTCTATCAATTTATACACTAGAGTAATATAAAACTATATATCGTCAATAAGAAGGTAATAGTATCAAAGCAAAACATATGTCCATCTACATTATTACGTAAGTGAGGAAATGGGAAGTATGTATGGGTATATATATATATAATGTAGGATATTTAGTTTAATAGTTTTATTCATTAATTAACTTCAGGTTTATATGACCTACATAACTGTATGAGTAAATAAAATACTACAATGTATATTACGGATAATAAAAAAATAATGATGTAACATTATAATCGCCACTAATCCACTATGAATCTAATAGTTTTGCTACTAGTTTTGCATAACAAATTTGAACACATGTCATTTTAATCCTTTTAAACTAAATCATAAGGTGGGCAACAGTTTTAAAAAATATATATTTGTTATTAAATCAAATCAAATTGCTGGTTGCAAGTAGAATTAGTTGCAGCGTTAGAGGTTAAAATGATGAAAGTGCTCAGAAGTTCATCGAGTTAGCAGTTTTTCAAACACAGCAGATCTTAAATCTGTTTATTTGACAAATTAAGCGAAAGACACTTGATTGTGAGAAATATCATTTCTTTTCTTACTGGCCTCTTTGCTTTTATGGGTCAAACTGTAGAATTTTCTCATTAATTGTCTGACATTTCTCGTGCAGTAAAAGATGGAGCTAGAGTCTAGAGCTAATCGTCGTATGACTGCGAATTAATCATATATGTAGACTCTATGAGCTAGTCTTTAGTTTTTAATATTTAGTAAACTTATTCATTAACAAAGTATATCAAATAATGTAACGGAGTCTATTTAAAAGAAGCACTGCAAACAAGCTTTAAAATTATCAAAAATTTAAATAATAATAATTTCACTAAAGTGTATAATACATATCAAATTTATCGATTTTCTTAAACTTGAGTTTGCAACAAAAAACTTATATACTTGCTTGGTATAACAAACATCGAATTTAGAAAATAATCAACAAGATAGCCAATCCAGGTAGTCTATAGTAAATTTTGAGTGCTGCCAATATACCGCATTTCGATGCTATTTCTCAGTAGTGCTAGGCGTTGTAGATACGTCAAACACTAAAAATCAATAAAATGGCACTTCTCAGGTTTTTAATAGATTGAATTGATTACATTTTAAGAAAAGTCGATATAGCATAGTTTCCTGTTTCTACCTTTTTCGCCCGGTCAATGGCAGATAATATATATATCTTTCTGTTTGCATACAATAGTGATAATATACTGGAAGTGAGTTTAGTGGACGGAGAGGAAAGGAGGGGGGGGGGGGGAAAGGCGGAGTAAACATCGCACACACACACACCCACTGCAGGCTGGGAGAGGGAGTTCTTACCGAATTCCATCGTGTCACGTCGGACTCTGGGCCCCACAGTAGGGGGAACCGAGTCCTCATCTTGATAGGTATCGAAAGAGAACATAGGCAAACAGGTAGGTAAGGAAAGAGAGAGAAAAAGGAGGGGAGAAGATACGGACAAGAGGGCGAAAATAAAGAGGAATCAAAAGTGTATGTACTTTGGAGATAGCACAAGCTTACCTGGTTCATAACAGTCATTTATATCACTACTTATCTCCAGAAATTGTAACTATTCCAGCATACAACTATATTATTTTTTGTTCATGTTACATCATGTACACATTTAGATCACTCGAAAATTGTTCGACATATTCTAGTCATGAGTTTACACGAATAATGAATGTAACACATTCAAAGTGGAGATTAAATGGAAAAAACCCCCTAATAACGTCGAGTCATAGATACTTAATTTAACTTGGTTTCACTAAACCATGCCATGTCCCTCCCTGTGAAGTATAACTACTTGTCTTGCAGAGTTTAAGTAATCTGTTATTATCTGTGAAGCTTTGTACATGACTGTGTTTTTCTTCCACCCCGTTTATGCTACTTTAATTATCTTATGAATAGAACATTTATTATTATGTCGAAAAATTCAAATGATTTGTCTATATTACTTCTTATTACATTCACGGGAAAATGGACTAATTATAACACCTTTGTATTAATTATATTTCTTTAAATAATTAGGTAATTGAAAGATTGATGACAATTGTTATTAATCTACTGACTAACCTATCGTCGTAACCCCTTATAATGCTTTAAACAAATACAAACTCGAGGCTAATTAAAGACTACTTGCAATAATGATGTTTTAGCTGTCCCTATGAGCGTAGAATTACGATTGTTCATCATTTATTTTCGTACTGATTATAACAGTACAGTTAAAAAATTTCGAAACTTACCCTAAAAGAATTAGTTAAATTATTTTACGACGTTCAATAATTTTGGTAAAATATCTAATTTTGCTATTAAAAGAACAAACTCGTCACTGCCAGAAATTGTTCATCATTATATTTAAATGAATGTTTTCCAATACCCCGTGAACCCTCTAGCCGCTATCTTTAGAATCTGTAAAAGTTCGAGAGAGCTTGTAAGCTAATATATAAAGGAGAAAAAGGAATAGGTTATGAGCATTTTTACGGTAGTAACTATCCAAATGGGTATATTTTGTAAAAAAATATATAAAAAATAAAGGACTATAAAAAAAGAATAATGTACACTTGCAACGTTTTACAATATCGAAGGGTTTATAAATTAAGTAGATATATAGTTACAATATGGATTACAAATAAAATATGATTACCATAATCTAAAATTTATTAGTTAATAAGAGGTTGGTCAACAATAAGCACATACACGTATTTATAAGTAAAGATGTATCATTAGTATCCATTTCAAGTAAACAGTAGTGGATATCAAGGACAGAGGGTCGGAAAGAATTGGATTAAGGACTCAGTATTATAGGACTGGCATATGTAAGACCGGCAGGCCAGGATAACACATTGACGCTGCTAAATCATGTTATCATCCAGTAATAACTGGGTCAAAGTAGAGAGTATAAGGGGGGAGAGGAGAGTAGTGGACAGACACAGAATTCCTATCGTGTAGCTTGCAGAGCGGTGGACTACTAATATAGTAATAAACATAGCAGTAGTATATGACAGAAACAGTATTTCCAGCTAAATAACTTGCGGGTAAAATATAATTCAGAAAGAACCTTTTCCTAATGCAAGATACAGTGCTGAGAGTACTGTGTACTAATTGTACTATGTGATTATAGATCGATATAAGAATGGAGGAACTTACGTTCATTAGCGTCTTCAGAACCGGACATTGTTGCCCTAGAACGGCCACGGGTGAACACATCCTTTAGAAGGCGGGCTTTCTCCGTAAGACTAAAAAATAATCAGGTAAGTAATCTAAATTTTAGTATAGTATTACAAGATGTCATTATATATTGTTACTACTTATAAAACGTTGAAGTAATATAACGCGTTTAATTTTAAAATAACGAACTAAAAAATACATATAGTAAATCAATAATGAAAACTTTAATTTATAATCAATAAAACAATTTAGTATAAAATAAATTTACCTAATTAGTTATAATGGTCATCAAATAAATATAAAATAAAATTCACATTACAATAATTGAATAACCATATAAATACTTAAATTCTTTATGTCAGAAACTTAAAATTATGAAATATCACACAAGAAAACCATTAAAATGTACAACTTAAACTTCAAACGTTAATTATTAGTTAAAAACAGGATATAAATTGAAAAAAAAGTTAACTAATAAAGAATGGGTTAGGCGGCAGAAAACTATCAATGCAATTTTTAAAAATTGTTACAATATGTCTTCTATCGAATGATATATGTAATGCATTCTACAAAACTAAATTATAAAGCATTTATTAAAAAATAACTCGCACCTAACGTTGTCAATATCCGTTGAAGATTCACTATAATATGGGTGCAAATATAAAAATATTTTGTCGGAGTTAATTAACTAGTTAGTTTGATATATAACATATTTATAATAATTAATATAATAATTTAAAGAAATACACAGAATTAGATTAGATTAAGCACATAATATAATTAAATCCAAATAAATATGGGCCTTCCAGTAGCCAAACTATCGTAAAAATACGAGTCAATAGAAAAAAAATGCATAATAATTTTCCTCAAAACTATTTGATATTAAAATAAAATAAATGCAACTATTTCATTTAATTACATTCTTTTCTAAAACTCAATTCAAATAATTTCTGAAATATTCAGTTTCACTTAAATTATATTAATATTATACTTTACTTTCACAAAAATAATTTATACTTTTAAGAACACAACGGAAACCGAGTAAAATATACTGGTTATTTTTTTTTTAAGCTTTGCAAAAGTTAATCAAAGTGCGCAGTCAGGTGCTTTTGTTAATAGAAGATCCTAATTATTACAATGTTGTATTGTATCATATAATTTATGTATTATGATGTTCAAGACGGAAGGTTGTTTAAGTTATTTGCAAAGAGAGTAAATCGTGTTTTCTGCATTATTGTGCTGATTCCAACTGAACCAAAAAACATTTACCTTGATCTAGAGGAGTCGTGGGATCTAGAACAAAAAGAAGCATTATAAAACCAATACAAGTAAGGGTCAAGAAAAGTAGGACGGATAAAAATATCAATGATCCATATACACCACTGTAGCGCTCCAGAAGGTAAAGTAGAGAAATTAATTCCAAAACTATTTACACATCATAAAATAAAGCAGATTCTACCAATATACGTACAGATATACAATGTAGCATTATGTGAAATATATATATTAGTATTTATATATTAAGAAATCTCCTCCCCGCAAAAAAAAGCTCAAAAACAAAAACTACTCCAATAAATCAAGCATATTATAATATAATAGAAATAGGTTTGCTATAATTACTATAAATACATGACAAAATAATATAGCCCAGTAATCTAAATTTAAATGCCAAAATGTAGGTCACGTCATCATTTAAAAAACAATAGACGGTACTCTACTCAAATAGATTACATATCTTTTTTGAGTATTTCAAATTTTGTCAAATATTGTCCAGAAAATAGCAACTGGATTTCAGAAAACAAACAATTCGAATTTAGAATAACAAATCTAATCTGCAAAATAATTATAATTTTTAGACAAAATCCATTATTTTGACATTATACAATGAACTGTTTGGGTTTTAATTGACATATTATAACTATTTCATGAACTAGAAATTATTTTTCAAATTTGTCGAAACATAATTGTGCCTTTCTTATATTGATTTGGCTTTTCATAAATATTCAAAAAAAAGTGTAATTTAAACCACTACAATATAATTTAGATTGACTTCTTTTAAAAGAAATCAAAAATCGAATTAATATTATTTAAAAACAAATGAAAGTCTATAATGACAATAAATAGAATGTTTTAAGAGATAAAAATACTTCATAAAATGTATTGAACGTCTAAAGAGATTTCCCATATAATCTATCAGAATTAATTAATATTGCATTTCTGCTTCACCAAATAAAAATTTAGCCAACTTATCTACACCGTTACCCCCAAAAATCAACAGGTTTTCATTCTAATAAAAGAAACGACTAAACTATTGTTGCTAGGAAATTTCTGTTGCTGGTTTTACATAACAGCAAACAAAACAGCAGTATAGTATTCCAACACTATTCATAGCGCAAAGCAGAGAGTACATTACAATTATATACAAGAGTCAATAAGTTCTTTGTAATAATAAGATCAAAAATATAAAAAAATATACAATAGACAATACATACTGAAAGTAGATATTAAAAAAATAAGTGAAATTTCAATTTGTTCAGTTTTAGTTTTTAGGTAAAGAAATTATTTAATCGATGTTAAATATATTTAGAATGTGCTTATAGAAATATTATTTTTTAAACTATCAACTTCATAATATATAATTAGGAAATCAATTGACATTGACTGTACGGTTATGCATGTATCTCATTTTGTGGTAAGTATCGGAGCTTATTCCCCCCAGCATAGCACACAGTATAGCATATCAACAAAACAAAATTAATTCCAAAGCACAAGACAAGAGGGACAAAATAGCTCAAAATATTACTCGGTAACACTTAAGCGTGAATAGAAAACTTCAATGTAACTGCTGGAAGTGGAAAGGAAATAAGAGAGAAAATGTGAGAAGAAAGAGTTATAAAATAGTCAACAGCAAAAGAAACTATTCATGTTTTCTGATTTAATAATTATTGTAAAATTATGTATAATATCCCAATATTTCGAGACTTGCGTTGCTTTAAAACTTCTTTCAAAGGACTTTCAAATTCTTGCGAGATTCGAAGTAACTTTCAAATTATTACAAGAATTTCAATAACCTATTTTTTTTCAAAGCATAAGTAAGAAATGAAAGAAAAGTAAATTCGAACAAATCGAAAGTTTCAAAACACTGATATTGATAATTTCGTATCCGTACTGCACTCACTCTTATCACACGATTCACTAAATTTTAAACATTGTAAGTAAATACTACAAATTGCTATTATCATACTTATATTTACGTCGCGATCTAAAATTAAATCGACTAAATATATAAATAGCTCATTTTCATCTAACAAATTCCAATGATATATTTCTTTAGTTTTATAGTTACTTTTGATACTCGCTAAGTTTATGCAACATTAAAACAATAATGTACATTAAGAACACCATTTAGAATTAGTTCGCTATACTTTGCAGTATCTATACTGTAATAAAACTAACTCAAATTCATAATTAATATTACCAGTTCAGTTGAGAAAATATATGATAAGGACACCGCTTTACTACAAAGAAAAAACCACTGACTATAATGGTATACAAATATCCGAAAGCAAACTATGGCACTCGTAAATGCTTCAAAACTTTGTGAAGGTAAAATCTTATATTTGTCAATTCCAAGTAGTTAAGTGGAACAGGAAAAGACCGAGAATGGTTAGTAAATTGGATAAACAATAATCCCGGACGTGAATAAGTAGCTTCTGTATATTGAGCAGCACGCTAACTTCCCTCAGTCATTTCCTTGTCTTATAATTTTCATGACAGGTAGACTAGATACTATAGAAGTACAACATACATAGGACTGTGGTAATACTTTCGCAAAATCAATCATAGGTTAGATACTACTTACAAGTAGAGTAGAAATCATGGAAATCATCCTCAACAATATTTGATTTCAGAAACAATGGGAGGTTGAAATTACTGCCACGCTAATCAAATTATAGAACTGGCATCTGTCAATCGAGAGCCAACATAATCTTTTTCAACTAGATGATAATGATGATGATGCCTAGCAAGTAATTGCAATTAAGTAGAGTAATTCAAATGAAATCAATCAATTAATTAATATTAAAAGAGGGTTGATGTAGGTACGTGAGGAGGGGGAAGGGGTATTATTAAATGTTACATATTATTATTAATATAATATACTAGTCGGTGAATCATTACATAACCATAGTTACTTCTGTAAATTAACTCTACACCAACATGTTACAATATTAGAGATTCTAATGATATCATTTCAAACCAACTATTACCGTCCTGTTTTCCTGAATAACAAGAATAAGTATAAATTGGACATTAAAAATATTATTTTACAAGCATTTCAGACATAATAACATTCCTAATATCAAAACGTTACCGTTGAAACTAATAAAAGTATCCTTAGTAAGTTAGTTTCAGGGCCGTCAGCAAGGGGGGTGCTGTGGTGCTTTAGCACCCCCGCGCCTAATGCTTATTAATTTATTTTTATATTTGCTTATAAAGGTGCCTTTATTCAGTTGAAAAAATTTCCCTAACCTATAATTTTAACTTTTAATTTGAGGGAAATTGTGTTTCGCGTAACTGGTTTATTGATATAGACAAATCGATACAATTTTCTATTTTATTTTATTGTACTTGTAGTAATATATTTAATTATCTT
>JAYRBW010006986.1:0-13592 GCA_036023295.1 Invenusta paracnida
GTAGGTAAATAGTAGTATTGAACTGCATGCAGAATTTAAAAGAGTGAACACTCTTTGTATAATTACTCTATGATATGGACCCTTGCTTGTATGAAGTTTTCATATGTGTAATTACATTATACATATTTTGGTAGAATATCTTAAATACTTTTCTGTTAGTCAAAAGTTATATATTTTATAAATACAAATAACGACATCAAATAAAGTAACAGTCAGTAAATTATATATACATAAACATGTTTGATGTTCAATATTATGTATATATTAAACTTATACAGCGAAATATATTAGAAATTAAATGCAAATAACATGTAAATATACGCGTGTGTGCTATATTTACTTTCTTTCTATGTTCAACGTGTAAAATGTTTGGACCCATTTGTCTCCTTCGGCCGCCTTATAAGTTTGTTCAATGTATCATTAATTATCCTCTCCCACATGTCGTACAAAGTAAAAAAAAAAATCTTTAAAAGCCTTGCTTCATTCATTTGGCCACTTCAGTCCTTAAGTTATTAGGATTTAGAAAAGGGGGAACACGGACGGGAGTTGATAGAGAAAAAGAAAGCAAAGAGTAAGAGGATAATGACACTTTTGTATATTCCGTTTGGTGTAAATATGTATATATTTGTAGAGGGTGCTAACCTCACTCCACCCAACCTACAAAAGAGGAACTAAAAGAGGACTTAACGCGTCTATCAAAAAAGGGGAAGACAAGGAAAGAAATGGTATAAAAGAGAAGATTATTGCGAAAGAGAAATCTCGACTGACCGGAGAAGCTTACTTAGGTATATCCATGCCGAACCATGTAACAACAACTGTCCTAAAAACGAAAATAACAGCTGTAATCTCGATTCAACATCATAATCCACCCTTTTTCACTTCTTTGCGTTAAGTTTCAAAAGAAGCTTTTTGCGTTTAATTACATCTGTAAATGATTGCCTATACACCAAAGATAAGATTGCATTTGAATGATTTACAGTCTCTATTCAGCATAAAACTTTCTCATTCACCTTTGAAATAATGAAATCCGTGCAATATTTTTAGAAGCATAAAATGTATTATTATTATAAAATTGTTTATGTTTCAAGTATACACAATTTATTAATCTAGACAATTTACATCGCTAGAATTTAAAAGAATTATAGTTTATGTATTTTGTTAAATAGTTATACTCTTTCTGCATGACTTAGTTTCTTTTTTATGTATGATGCATTTATTCTTCAATTCTAAACATTCTAAATGTCTCCTTTCATTTAAACAATATCTTTAAAAACCAATCAATATTTTTATGAGCATATTTTTGTTTAAATGAGATGTTCTTAAAATTTAACGATACGCAACTGTTTTGAATTATAATAAATTAATATTTTGAAATGAGCTAAAAACATATTATGGAAGAACTTTTTAATAAACTTACCTATTCTGTAGAAAAAACAGGATTGCAAATATAGAGAGTATTAAGAAAAGACTTCCAATGCATGAGTACATGAATATTTTTCCAAAAATGGGATCACAGCCTGAAAATGATAAATAAAAATCCATGTAAATAAAACATTATATTTAGAAGAATTTAACTATAAAACTTGAAATTTTAAGAGACAGTTATAAGCTAGGAATAGTTTTAAATGTGTATAATATTAGAGGCTTTTCCTTTGTATTTACATTTTATTAACACATTATTAAATAAGCGTTGTGTAATATATGAAATATTTTTCAATGTTTTTTTCTGAAGATAAATTGAAAATGATATAAATTTGTTTTTGAATATATGTATGTATTAAAACATCTTCGATAGTAGCATAACGTTATTATAGGTATGTATATATTTAATACATTCTTGAATATGTATCTATTAAAAGATATCAAAATTGAATTTTGCCTTTTATAAGTAGAAAAATTAATAATGAAATAAGATACAATTTCAATATTTCAAAACAATTACGGGAAAACCTAAATGGAGTCAAATGACATAAAAACTGTATTTTCCTTTCTACATATGCTCATTCAAATATAAAATAATGACATTAAAAAGTAAAATTAGGAAATATAATACTTTATTAAATAAGTTTAGGCAATTAATACGTACGTTGCTGTATGTATTTATATGATAAAATAGTTCCATGAATAAACTGCTAAAATGTTGAGAAATATAAAACTAAAGTAATATTCAGAGCTATTATTAACTTCAATAATTAACCAAATTTGTTTGACAAAATATTTTATAATAAAATAATAAATTATTAACCCTTCGACATAGAAATGGAAAATAATACATATTATATGTTCATAGTGAATAACTACATTTAGTTTTTTTAATTTATTTGTACGCACTGTCAAAATAAAATGGAAATATGTTATTTGTTGAAACCACGCCCGTATTAAATTCAAAAAGCATCATCGCAACCTGGAATTCTTAGATGAGGTGGCACTTTACCTGAATTATAATATGACAAAATTAAGTATTAGTAAAAAGCATTTAATTTTGACATTATTAGTCCAATTATTTTGAATTTATAAATCATAATAAACATAAATCGTTGTAAAAGACGGGAGGAGAGAAATCTGTTATAATGGAAATGAAGATATTGTTTCGTTTTAAAATTGTCATCAAGTAAAGAGTGCTTAGCGTCAATTATTCTGCTCAAGTACCGCCTGTGAAAAGTTTGGAAAGTCATACTGTAAGTATTATTGCCAGCAGATATCGTCTCATGGGTTGAGAAGGCTTTTTTCGATGTGGCAGATGGTGAAGAAAACGATGCACTGTAGAGAAGAATTGATGGCACTAATTTTGCAACGCTTCCATCGCAGTTTTGGACGATCCGTCGTTGTCACATTGAGCCACTTATTCTTCCAACGTGGCATTTTTGCTTGCACGATATCATCAAAAGACTCTCTCCCATAATAGTGAAGTAATGAGCAATTTACGTTCAAGAAAACAACTACACACGTGGGAATTGTAGAGTACTGTTTCTTCTTGGTTTATTACTGTTATCAAGGGTTAGCCTAGTTGATGATCTCTAATAAGATCGAAACAGCGTTGTCCTGGTCTCTCTAGGCATCAGTAATACACCGAAGTAATATATTTCAAAGGTGAATTTTTGTGGTTTTCTTGACTTACATACTCTGTCTCATGATCAAAACCGAAGTTTTCTGTAGAATGGAGATTGCAAACAATACATTAATTGAAGTAAGCATTGGTAAGGCCTTGAAGTATGTGTTTGCATCACTGTTGGAAATGAAGAATTGAAAAGTGTTTTTAATAGTAGGAAACAGATCAATAAATGGAAGCAACACTACATAGCTTTTAATATATTATATTAAACAAATTCAGCGTATTTAGTTCCTAGTATTTGTCATTTTCTAGAATGGCTTCTTTCCCAGATTTTTTAAATTGTTCAATTTGCTTTACTGAATATTTACTTTTTTGACCACCCCAATCGCGTTTTGAATATCAGGAATTTCCACAGAATACGTCAGTGTCAAATTCAGTAGGTAGCAAAAAAGGTGTGTAAATAATTTGTCGACCTTTAGAAAAAGTCTTGATTACTGTTTATTTAGTATGTATATTTTTATATGGAATGTATGTATCTATGTATAATTCTAAAAATAGTATTTTACTACAGTTAATATATATATGTATATATATTTAATAAAATCATAAAGCAATTTATTTTTAGTAACCAAATGTATTTATATGAAATGATCAGAAACAAACATAAACTTGATAATTTCTTTGTTTTACCTTGCACATAGTCGTGTTTATATATACCCATTCAAAGTTCAACTCAATATAAATAATAAATAAGTTTTGTGTAGAAAACCAAAACAATTATTATATTATTAGTTATATAGTAGGATGGTTTGATATATTGCAATGAAATGAAATAAAATTATCTGTATTTAATACCTTATAAAATATCGTATAAGTACGTTGAATATAAAAATTATCTCAATAAATAGGAGAATTCCATATTTCAATATTTCAATATTTTTGTATAATAGTTATCAACATTTTTTAATTTTTTAGGTATATTATCTGAGACGAATTTAATTAATATTACATTTTTAAATGGGTTTAACCAGAAAATCTGTATGAATAGATACACTCAAAGTAGAACAACAAACCAAATGAACACTTTCGGGTCGCTATATATTCGATTGACACCACTGTCAGCCAGGGACGGGGAAATTTATTTTGGTCAGGAACCGGGGTTCGAACCTACTCACACAGATTGACATCAGACTGAAATCCAACACTCTACCTCTGGGCCACCCCATCGCTAAAATTAATTAATTGTATCAATTATTGATTAACTTAGTTCAATTTCTTTAGATACTCATGTCTAAATATAATTACTCCTTTCATTTATTAAATCAAACTCAGATGTGGACATTTTTAATAATATTTTATTATACTTGGCTGAAATTTACCTTTTGGGCAATTTAATGAGATGTCGGTGATTGGTTCAGAGGATTGACCAATAACAGAGCGGGAAGGTTGTCTTGTTGCGTCACACGATTGGTTGGGTAAGCAACTGAAGTTAAACGAATGGAGGAATCTGGTGAAGTGTATTTACGTGTATTAGGTAAAGAGAATTAAAGTTGTTTTATTTAAAATTCAAATTTTATTTACAACCTGATTTTATCTATATTCAGCTTGCATTATTGAAGTAAACAGAATAGTTAAAAGATATTTACAAATATTGAGATAAATTTATTAAAATATTGAATAAAGGGAGTTATTGAATAATCAGATGGACAATTTTTTAATACATATAACGCAAATTTGGCAGATAAAATATACACCATTTTAATAGACACGAGATTTTATTAAAAACATTAAAAACGATCTTTAACTTTTATATCTTTATTTAAATCTAAGAATATTTATGATTGTTTGTTATTAAATAGACTTGTTTACAATTTGTATTGTAATCACAATTATTATTTGATAATCAATGATCCCTTTATTTATTTAGTTAAGTATTTCACCATGTTTATTAAAATACAACTTTTTGAATTTTAAATAAAACCTACCATAACATTATTTAAAAGTGTCAGTGAATCATCTATTAAAATTATCACTGTTTTAAAATGAACTAAGATTAAAAACTATTTTTAAAGTATATTGAAATATCTTTCTCTCAAAGATATATATACTTGTAATTATGTATTGATTTATTTATTAACTGAAATTTGCACAGATAATGGACAAGCTTTAAGTTCAAACCGCAACACTCATGTAAAATAATTATGTATATATGTTTACATGTATATATCATCTGAAATCATTATACATTTTCTTAATACAAAAGTAATAAGACATTCAACTTCATAAATTATTTCTCAATTTATCTTCTTTTTTCCCAATTGTGACATATTACACATGTATTTCTTGCAGCGCGTCTTAGACTATTCATACATTAATTAAAATTCATTTTTCTTTTGCTTTAATCAGAACATGACATTTTATGGTTGACTTTACTTTTGCGTTGGTGCGCCGTTTATATGTACTTATGTATGTTGCAGATGCATGAAAACCATTAAGGTAACAAGATTTGTTTCATTCATTAAGAATTGTTACTGACATTTTGTTTGTATTTTTATGAGAAAGTCTTGTAATTTTAAATTTGTAATACATCTAATTCGGATGCGGATCCTTCATTTACTGAATACTTAAATGTTGTCTATCGGATCAACCTATTTTTTTTAGTGTGTGCATACACTATATTCCGAATTGTCAATGTCGGACGACTTTTATGGATGATGCTGTCGGTAGTTCAGTAATCATTTTGCGTACACAAGCACTTTTTTTCATAACGTGCGTATAGCATGATTGAATTTCAACTGTACTGGTAATGATAGGGACCCCATGCGATGTTTATATTAAATAGTAGTAGTAGATAGTAGTAGTAGTGTAAGTTGTTGTTATTCTTTCCAAATGCACTGAAGACCTCTACTACTTCTGCAAAGACCAGCACATAATATATATGTACCGATTGTTAGTGACCATAGGTTCTTACATTGTGGCCTGAAATTTCCCAGTTTGACAGTTGAACACGGTGTCAGAGGATCGACCTGACATTTGGTTCAAATTGGATATCACATAACTTCAAATGCTAATTAGAAGATTTTACTGTAATACATACCAAGCTTTCCATCAGAGTATATATGATTTAGCGGTTGGCGAAGCATTATATTTGTGAATTTTATTTTGCTTTCGATATTGAATTTAGTGCTTTGAACTTAATGAGCTATTTATATACACATTGATATAATATATATGTACATTAAATTTTGATATGGTCATATTTTATGGGATATTCAATATCGTTATTGGTGGTTATTATGGCTCTTTCTGCAGCACCCGTTTGACCGCCTTCGTCTTTTTACTAACGGGTAAAAGCGTTTAAGAGAAGATTTTTACATTGAATAATGAATAATGTATTCGCTTATAATTAATTTATTATTACAAAAAATGATCACTCTTCTCAGTTTAGGTACTTTAGAGCATAGAGTAATGATTATACAAAGAGTGTTCACTCTTATCGATTTCATATACATCGCGCTGTAGATCGTCATATATAAAAAATCGTTTTATTTTAATAAATTTGATGTATATGAAAAGGTAAAAAGTAGTATTAAATATTTTCATTAAATTAATTTTAAGAACAAATATATATATTCATACAATTTTAACATGCGTAAGTTTGTATATAATAAATCATTTATTGCCTGTATATCTCAAACTGTTCTACTACATACACGATTTAATTGCTCTCAGTTTTTGAAACAATATTTTGCATTAGCTTTTAGGTAGGTAAATAGTAGTATTGAACTGCATGCAGAATTTAAAAGAGTGGACACTCTTTGTATAATTACTCTATGCTTTAGAGCATTTTGACAATAATTATATTTGGAGATAAATATAGATTAACTTTAATCATAATTAACACTAAACAAATTAAAGCAAGATTTTGCTTGCTCTGTATCACAGAAATCATAAGAATAGTTTCTCTAAAATTTGTATATGTGAAGTAACCGTAACAATTTGCCCCAGTGTTTTTCCGATGTATTTTATTCCTTTTGAAAAGACTCAAAAGAAAGAGAGTACAGTACTTAAAGTTCCATTATTTTATAATATATTTAAATTGCAAGAAATGCAGATCTATATAACCTGTAATCTTTATTAAAATAATATTCAATAATGCATGCGAAATGCTTTAAAACTGAAAAATGCATATTGTGTAATTTAACAAAATCTGTATACAGTATGAAGTAATTGCATGCCCTCTTATCCGACAAATACAGAAAATTCTAAGGTTTCCTGTTATATTCTTATGCATTGATACATTTAACAAAAGAACAAATATGTCCAAGTAAGTTTGACAGTTAATCTATATAATTCTATAATACAAAATCTAAAACCAATCAAATTTGAAATATAACACTGAGTAAAATTAAAAAATTAAATTAAATCTATGGATATCTTTTAAGTTTTTTTAACTATGTATGTATGAATTAATTAAAGCTACTGATTACTGATAATTGATATATCAAAAATATTATATAAATATATATTTATTGCATTCTAGAATATATATAATACTTATATTTATTAAACATATTATTAAAAGCTTTCAATTTAAATTAAGAATATTAGATTTTTTATTATTTTTTATCGTAGACATTATTTTATAAAGTTATGATTTTTGCACATTAATCTAATACAAAATTTGACGGTAATTAAATTATTTACAATTTGTAGATTATACGATGGAATGTACTCATTTCTCAGGAAGAATTCCATATATAAAGTAAGCAGTGGATTAAGCAGGCATTCGAAAGCGTCAAAACAAAATATATATTTTATTAAGCAGATCACTTGCAAGACATGTTTCACAAGGCACGAGTACGAATTATGGATGCTTATTCGTTAGGGGTTCAAATTACCTGGCACAAATTCCCAGTAGCATTTGGTGGACATCTACAAATATGTAAAGTATAAATTGATTTGGCCATATATCGTATAATGGATGCACATAAATTACATATTACATAGCATATATAGAAACTAATATATACATATATCTATAAACTTCTCAGAAAATACTGTGTATGAAATTAACGCAACGAGGTTATATAAATGCTTTCTAGTTCGATTAGGACTCACAGGTTTGCTTCTTGCAAGACAACATCAATTTTACAAGCGTAAGGATTACTGTTGAATGCTGTTTTAGTATATAACTATACTCAAATATTTATATATCTCGAATATGGATATTAAATTTAGGCTAAGGCTTCAATCAATACTGCATTCTAATATTAACTTGACAACCTGTCACGATTGCCATCACTGATTTGCCAATCGAAAAATGAAATTCGCTTTAGAAGAGCAAAATCCCGGTATGTAAACTTTATTTTAATTCACCAAAATCAAAGTAAGCTAGACGGTCGTTTTTTAGTATTGTTATAGTTACGTTGTTGTGTATAATATAATGCACCCTTTCTAAGTTATTATTTTAGCTCCGCAAGGCTTGATTAAGTGCATAAAGGTATAAATTTAGGTCGACTAATCTGGTTTATTTTTGACCTCAAAGTATTCGTGCCTTAATATAAAGTACATATAATATATATTTTACTGCCAACACTTACATGCAATATGGATTGCCTTGGGAATCATATTGACATGTCCCCTTAACGCAGTAATTATTACATGTTGGACCTGAAAATAAAAAGTAAATGTATATGTTTAGTATGTATACTGTGTAATATACACATGTATGTGTCCAAAAATTTATAAACGAGAGAGTGATACGAATAAACGGTTAGTTAATTATTTATCAACTGATCTAAAAGTAGAATAATGTATCTAGACTTATAAATGTTTACACATATAAGTAACGTATATACTCGTAAAATTAAATTCGGTTATAATGTTATTTATTCTTATAATAATCATATAAAGTCTATAAGAATATTATGATTATAGTAGAGACGGATTGAAGGGGTGGGAATTCAATATATTTTTACCACTCCCTTATTTAGAATACCTTTTTATTTTTGCGAATAATTCCTAATTATTGGATTTTATAATATTCATTTATATTATAGTTCCCCTGTTTCAATTATATTGTAACAGATGAACTAAATAAATTAGGATAAATTCTATAAAAAGTATTGTAAGTGTATTCATTTAAAATATTTTGCATAAAAAATCATATTTCAATTGGTTCGTTTATATATATCAAATTGAAAATATACTTATAATATAATTTAATCTATTGTAACAATACACAAAAATGTCAAAATATTGATCTGGATTAAATGACTTTAATAATCATTTCACTCAATTTACATGTATACAATTTTTGAAATTTCCTGAAACACTGTCTGTATATCTATTTTAAATAGTATTATATTAGGAAAATCATATAGGTGCATTACATGTCAAAATTATTAATAAATAATTTAAAATGTTTTTTGTTTATATTTTAAAAGAGAAGAAAACGGTTTCAATCCTACATTACAATTCTATATAGCCGATTCTTTTGTTACTTGAATAATTACATGGAATTTTATTAAATACAAAAAAAAAAAAAAAAAAATATGTTGCACTTAAAATTTGATTGTAATGTAATTTCCCATAAATATATATGTAATATATCATATAACTTTTAATATACTTATTGAAATGTAATGTAATTATTTCATTTGTGAGATTATTTTATATATCTATAATACAAGGAGAATTATAATCAAATTATAAGAGCAATATTTATTAAAATTTATTGTAATTAATAAAATTCGATGTACATAATTATTCAATAAACAAGTGAATTTTAGAACTCACTATATGTAATTGTAATTTAGGATTTTATTTAATGTTATAAGAGTTGAAACAATTTTAACCTCCTAAAATATAAACAAAAAACACTTAAAATTATTTATACTCATTTTTATTCGTATTATTTATGTTTTTAATAATTTAATATTAATACCATTAGATATACAGACATTGATTCAGGAAATTTAAAAAATGGCACGCTTGTAAATTGAGTGAAATTATTATTAAATTATAGAATTAAAATAAATACTTTGTTATATTTTTGTGTTACATATAAAAATGTACAATTATATATATGGAATAATATTATGTTTGTAAGATGACATCGAATTTTTTTTAAATCCATTGCCAGTAGTCCCAAAGATATATCTTATTAGTCATGACTTGATTTATTACAAATGAACGAAATTTTAAAGGTTGATTATTTTAAATATCTTTAAACTATATATCAATAAGACGTGGAATAGATGGAATAGCGATATAATATACAGGATATATTTTTAATACAGATATATCATTTATATGTATATGTATGAAACATGAGCTTCATATTATTAATGAATTAGTGTATTTGTTTAGAGAGATAGAGATTTAAAAATCGAACATTATGTTTATGTACCACGTGGACAAAGGTATATATATATATATATATACAGTATAACTATCAATTCATATTGCATTAGTTTTAATTAATACGCAGTAATTCACAAGTATAGGTTTATTTAGTGAAAGTTACAATATATACACGTTCTGCATATACAGTCAGCCCTATTATATACAAATGTGTAAATTTAAAGCATCATGTTTTAGTCTACGCTTCACATAAGTGCGTAATATTTCATTTATCTTGTTTTTCTTATTTATTTAAGAATCATTTCCGTTAAATATTATAGGGAATACATAATTGTAAAGCTGTTGCATTTTTGACAGGTGAGTAACTTACGGGGTTTTGCTGTAGTTGTGGGGGGAGGTAACGTTGTTGAAGGAAGTACTGGAATCAAGAAATAAAACTGTTATTATTAAGTATGCACATAAATTAAATTATTATTATTTATACTATGGTATATACAATGTTTTATTGTTTGAATTGACTAACTTTGTTTATTCTATACATACTTTTTTATAGAAAACATATTCTACATTAAGTAATTTTGTATGGGATTATTTTTTTTAATTATACGAAACATCGGATATATTGAACTATAAAATATTAAAAGATTCAAAACCGAGCAAGTATTTCAAACAATTGTCGAGGACATTAAACTTTACTACAGATTTTCCGTCCTTAATTTTTGTTTATAATAATTTAATGTTTATTATCGTTTTCTATAATAATTCTAAACATCTATTAATGAAATTTATCAGATTTTAGATGAAAGACATTATAAAAGAACGAGTTTAAACGATGCATAGGTAAATATTATAATAACAATATTTGCGTAGTGCTACTTTGAAACCCTCATATAGAGCAAGCATTTAAGTTATATATATATACATAACTTATCAATATTGCTAGGTTAATATTGTCCCAAGTTATCATGTTATTTTTCAGAAAAACAAAGCAATTGACTATTTTTTCTTTGAATATTTCTTTATAATTTAAACATTGACGAAGCATTGCGTTCTCACTAAATGTTCATAATTTATTTCTTAGCAAGGCTTTTTTATTTTTATGCACGTATATATTTTCTACGTCAAACCAATGTTTTCTTCAATTATATACCTCGTCTATGAAATCGCTTTATTTCAGAAATTTTAGAGACAAATATTATTATGTATTGAAGAATACTTTTCACATGACGAAATACATATCAAATTTACAATATTATGTTTCTTGCACGTATATCAAGATTTACTGCATACACAAATGAAATGCCATATTAATTTTATGTATTGTATTATTTCACTTTGAATAATATGACTGTATTGTAGTACGGTTAATACTTCAAATACTTTCACATACTTATGAAATCGCTTTATTTCATAGATTTTGAAAAGTAAAATTTGACATTTTAGAGACAAATACAATTATGTATTAAAAAATATTTTTCACATGACGAAATATATATCAAATTTACTGGTTATGTTTCTTGCACGTATCAAGATTTACTGTATACACAAATGAATGTCATATATTAATTTTAGATATTGTATTTATTGTCTTTGGATAATATGACTGTATTGCAATAGGGTTAATTCTTCAAATACTTTCCTATATCTTTTGCTGCAACATTTCATATTTGGCTTATATAAACATGTGAGGTTAGCAATTATATCATAAAATAAGCGTTGACAAGCAGTAATTACTAAAACAAATTTATGTTTATGACTTAAGTCAGTACAATAACAATGTATAAATATAAGTTAACCATTTAAAGTTTAATGTTCAAGCATACGATGTACATGTATAAAAATACGATGTACATGTAAAAGCGAGTTGTCTTTCCGCATATATAAATATGATTTAGAAACTTGTTATGTCAATATTTGGTCAACGTTATCAACAGAATATCATAAAGTGTTATCAAATTTAATTATGTATATTAGCAGTAATTTATAGGCATTAATCAAAAGAAAACCTGTTTTATTTTATTAAATATCATTTTAGAGTTTTCGTTATAAATTCATAATTAATGCTAAAAAGTATTGAAATTGCAACAAATACTTATAACATTTTGAAGTAATAATATTTTCTTATCAATTGGTGACTTTCTATGTAAATTAAAACGAATGGTTTATAGATCAATTTTTCGTTCGATTTTGCTACTATCAAATTGCGCACAATTGATTTTATAAAAATATTAAGTGATTTTCCGTTAGAAATGAAAATCTTTATTAAATTCCAAAAATTAATGAAGGAAATGAATTAAGTTAACGATTTTTTTAAACTGATTGATAAACAAAACTAATGGTTTTTATTTTTGTACTTTTAACATCTGTGCTTAAATCTCAGTCAGCGTATATCACTCATATACTTTATCATATTTGTTGTGTCTGTGTCTGATGTTGGTCGGGATGTACCAGAAAGCGATCACATAGATACAGATAAAGGCAACTCTGGATAGACGCATCTACTAAACGCCTACGACACTAATTACCCCTTCAGTCTTGTATTAACTGCCTTCTGGCTGCGACCAACAAAGATAATTTACACAAAAATGGTTGCACATCAAGTGTATAGCACTTCTGAGGAATCTCTTGTGATAAATACAGCCGGTGACCCTTTCATTTGTATTGACGTTCTGGTGTGTCCTCAATAATCATTTTACTTCAGATCTCGGCGTATGGTTAACTGCTTCTATTTATGCTTAAATCCCGGATTTCAAGTGTTTCTGGGGCTGTGCTTTTATACTATTCTTGGATTACATATATATCTTTAATAATTTGTTTCATTACTCTCCATAAGCGTGAATTTTACCCACAGGCATCGGTAATAATTTACATTCAAATATAGTTCATCTATTGCAATATCCATCTGTTAAGTAAATATCTTATTTATTCTTTCAAAAAATCCACCCAAGTATATCATGTATCTCTGTTTTGACAAATTGAGATTATTATTTCTTATTCAAAATATTAAAAGTATAGCAAATGTTGTATTCAAAGTAGATATACTGCAAATCTATTGAATGGTATAATTTATTGACAATATATCATAATACATATCAATATATAGGTCGTTTCGTAAAAAATTTCGTATTTGAGTTTTTTAAATATTTATTAACAATAATATTAACAATAATAT
>JAYRBW010006997.1:0-13591 GCA_036023295.1 Invenusta paracnida
ACTTTCCTTGACAGTATTGTGTGAAAATATCATATCATGTTTATCACTGCATTTATAACTACATTAGGAAATTATCATTAAAATATCATTTTACCTTGTTTTTGAAAGAAAAAAGTGGGGAGCAATAACAGAAAAATACCAAATATTCTTATTTTGACGTAATTTTGTATCTGTAAGTTTCAATTTTCAATCGATTGATCGAAAAACGTAAATGTGCGATATACTGTACTGAAAATATTTTAAATGCAAATTGATATAGGAATTACGCTTTGCTTCAAAGATATTTCGTAATTTCTACATGAACCAATCAGAGTAAGCCTTGAAATATTGATTATCGATATTTTCAAAGTGGCATCCGACGGAATATCGCTCTATACACTCCATAGATGCAGAAACCACAAAAACATTTAGTTGGACATTCAAAACACGGTTCCCTCACTGACAACCGGTCTGAATTACAAGTTAGTGTGATGTAAATAAAGTAGGCGAGGTAATATATTTCACGATTATATAAGTAGTTATTCAATTATGCAGCGATGACTTCTGCACAGTTATTAACAAACGCTAAGACATACTGTCGGCAGTACTATAGTATTTTCAATTTTATATAATCGATCTAATAGAACTAATATTTTAGAGGTCAGAAATCGAAATTATGTATATGTATATATGTATTTCCCGTACACAGTTATCCAAAAATACTAATGATGATTAATTAAAAAATTAGCATGAGAATTAAAAATATGAGATATAATTTTTAAAAATATCGTATAATATACAGTCATTTATATTTCTGGATGTGCCCAAACCACTTTTAGAAGCGCTGCTTAAAACTGTCAAGAACAGATTTCAAAACGTGGTCCTCTAGTTGGTCCCTGGTCAATGTGACCTGGGAATGAAGATGCGGACAAAGTGGCTATAAACGGAGTTACTCTACTTCAAAAAGGCCTATCGATAAGATCAATCCGTGCCGCAACCATTAGATTCTCAATGATCGAAGATACGTACATAAAACAAAGAATACCTTCATTATGCCTGCTCGATAGAGGGCACCGAATGTCTAAAATCAAACACCATTCCGAGAGAAGAGGAGACATCATTGGCCCAGATCCACACTGATCACTCTCTTAAACTCCAAGCATACATTACCTAGGGGGAGTGGGGAGTACCTTACATGCCCCAACTGCAACGGTGGTCCTCAGAACTAACACCACCTAATCCTTGAGCATATTCTACTTATGTGATCACCCATTCTACTCTCGGCCCAACAACTACGTTGGCTTTGCTCGGGATGGTCGCTTCGGGAATCCTATCCTATAATGATGATGCCCTCTCCCCATAACCATGAATTAACAACATCACTGATAGAAGCATATTGTTAAATTGTATATATAGAATTTGCCTTTTGACTGTAAAATTTCGATATATGATAATATGATAATTCAATTTCGAAATATGACAATATGATAATTCAATTATCAAGTCTACCAGGAAATTTAAGTCATTACATTTGATTAATATCTAAGATATATTAATGTAGTTTAAGAAAAAAATATAGGCAGAAAAATTAAAATATCTCTTATATTTTCAATGAATTAAATTGACCCACACACTCAATATGTTTATATTGCAAGTTAACATTTGTAATTGTCAACGTTAATTTGCAGTTGAATTGTATTAAATCATGGGATTTTAATTAAAGTATAATTTTATTTACAAATGATGAAATATCAATCAATTTAAAACAATTAAAATAAATACAAAATACACGAGCTCAACATAAATATTATAATATAAAACACAAACAAATGTTTGAAACATTCATAAGTTAATTGTTTTTTTACACAGCCTAACACAATTTATTGTAAATCGTTTATATGAACTACATTATATGGGTACTTTTGGCGTGCTGATTAGAAAACTCAACTTGGTGTACAGAGGAATCATTTTTGTAAAAAAATTGATTGTAATTTGTCTATTTTTCACGATACAATGATATTACTAAATTCTATTTATTTCATCTGTATGAAACGAAACTTGTATGAAGCGTCTTTAAATCTAGGCAAACACTTTTCCAAAAAAAGTTAATTTTTTATAACGACAATTACTTGGTTTCATAAATTAATTAATAAACAATTTATAATATTAATTAAATAATTAGAGAGGTTTCATTTTGGAAAAAATATAAACGTTATGAATAAATCGATTAAATATTTGCACATGAAATAAAATAGACTCACCATTTTTGCATTTAAACCAATGACCCCGATCATAATTAGAAAAAGCAGAAACAACTGAAATACGATCCTGTATTACCTCCAATTCTTTTAGCAGCGTATTGAATTTATTTTGATGTTGTGCACCATAAGACTCCTTTAAATTGCTTAGGTACAGGAGTGCCTCTTCTGCAGAAACTAAAATGTCAGCGCTCCACGTTCGCTTGATTTTTATAATTAAAAATATATGGAAATGCTTTATTCGAAGTAGTTCATGTTGACAGAAATTTACAGTATGAATATTGTCCAGTGTCTGGGTCTTTACCAGCCATTTAAACCAGCGTAGTAAACTATAAAAAGCACAGTCAAGGTCTTCTCTGTGACCAGACTTGCAAAAAAGGCGTGCATTAGAGAATTCTTTCAATTCAAGTAATCCAGATGATATAAATCGAATTCCTGTCTCGATGTGAATTGGTGAATTTTTATTCTGTCTTTTATACCAGTCATATAAATCATCATAAACGTCTAATTCCTTCAACAATGACTTCTGACATTTTAACGAGTCTTGAGTTGTAGCCCACATACTGTCTAAATATGCTTTATCGGGACTATGGATAGTCTGATTATTTTCATTTTTTCGCTTTACAGCTAAAATATCTTTATTGATTGAATTAATTTGAGGAGCATAACGAGAACAACTATGGAGATTGATTTCCTTTTTGCATCTTGGACAATATTTTGGTTGTATTTCATTGTCCCCTTCATTATTATCATTATCACTACCAATAATCCAGCGATCCAAACCATTCACTTCAAATATGTGTTTACATGTTTCTAAGCGAATATAGCGAGCATCAGGGCAATCTTCTTCTCCAAAAAATATTTCTTGCAATTCTTTTTTATCACAAACTCTACATTTTTCTATACATTTTTCGTCACAAAGACTAACGCAATTCTGCAACCCTTTACACATTCCGCAACGGAATTTCTTCTCACATGGTTCATTACACGGAGAACGTGTGCAAATATCGGAGCAGAGTTTGTCGCATCTTCCATGTACACAAGCCCATTTACATGGCTCATTGCATTCAATGCAAAAATCACCACATGATTTTGTACAATCGTTATGTTTGCATGAAAAATTGCATTTTTGTTTACATTTACCACAAGGAGAAGAACAAGAAGATTTGCATTTGTGGCCACAAAGTAAAAATTTTTTGCAATTTTGTCGACAATCACGATGAAGACGACCTCCACAACACTGCCCACAATTTCCTCCACATAAGTGTCCGCAAGGCAAGCTTTGTTTACATTTTTCCTGGCAGTGAGAAATCGGATTAGCTGAATTGCAAGCAACAGATACTGTATGTCCACAGTATGGCAAAAATTTGTCCACTTTGATAGTGCATTTACATCTTTGGTTACATTTTGCAGAACAAATGTGACCACACGGTAATTTTTTTTCACATGGTTTATCGCATTTCACATCCTCGATAGCCTTTGAACAAATTTTTTCAACCGAATGTCCACATTTCGATAGGTTTACTGTCACAAATTCATTACAAAGATTACATGTTTCATAACAAAGTAAATTGCACGGATGACCCGCTTTACATTTTCGTGCACATTTCTTTAAACAACGAATCTGAGTATGATCTCTATCTGAAGGATGACATACACTTTCACAAGCATGGCCACAATTCATTCGTTCCAGACAAAGATTAGAGCAACCTCCTTCAGGAGACTTGGTAAATTCTTCGCTTGATTTTGCTAAAATCTCCTCGTTGTGAACTGCACATTTTAGAGTAACTCCTTCTTTTAATATTTCCTTTTCCCTGGCCAAAGCAATTATATTTCCCCATAGCTCACTTGATTTTTCTATCATTGTTTGGTTTCCAATAACGTAAAGACCATGTTTAGCACGTGAAAGAGCAACACAAATTCGGTTTTCTTCCTTAACGAATCCGACAGTCCCATCTTTATTTGAACGTACAAGACTAAGAATAATTATATCATTTTCTTCACCTTGATAATTATCAACGTTACAAACACGAATATGCTGAGGGCACCTTTTAACACACTTCTTCATAAGTAAGAGTTGACCAGTATATAAACATAATACTGTTATTTGTTTTGCTAAATAACCATTAAGTAAAAAGTGACGACATAATGCAGTAATGTAATCAGCTTCGAATGAATTTCTGTACGTTTTGAGATCAACATCGTAATCTTCAAGTTGGTCATGATTCATGAAAACAATATTTGAAGAGACCCCTTTGACATCAGGATACTCAACAACATTTGGAAAATCAGAAAGATTATCGTAAATTAATCTGGCAAAATCCGCAATTTCTGGTCGCATTCGATGTTGAACTTCCAAAGTAGTGTATGGCAAGTCATTGTTAATAAGTCTTTCAAACAGAGACACATCTAATTTACTTTTCTTGGAAAGAACAATGTTGTTAATAGAGGGCTTCAATTGCTTGTGATCACCGATTAAGATTAAATGTTCGCATTTACTACTGAGGGCAGTGATAATATGCGATTCAAGTACTTCTGCAGCTTCTTCAACAATAACAACAGCGGGACATAATAGTTCCATCATTTTGCCATAGCGTGCTGCTCCTGTAGTCGTCATTGCGATTACATCACTAGTACTCATTGCATAAAGATCTTCCTCTTGTTGAAGTGCAGCACATTTGTCAGAAAGTTTGTCAAAATTACTAATCATTTCTTCGGAAAGAAACATCAAGTCACGTCTATAAAGAATAAGCCAATAGCGATACAAACGCCATCTTTGGAAGAATGGAAGTAAATGAGCAATATGAACAGATTTTGATTCTTGCTTCGACATTGAATCAGACATTCCAATTAGATGGGAGGATGAAGACCGTTTAATCTTCGCTTTCGAAAACACATTTTCATCTTCCTGAAGTTTTCGCCGTTCATTTTCAAAATTGAAGTCAGTATCATAATCGAGTAAATCTGTATGATTTTGTACACCCTCCGTTTCACCCAACCACGCTTTAAGAGAACCACATTGACTTAGAATGGACTGATAGTGTCGAGGTTCACAGTATTCTACAAAAATGTCAAGAGGCAAAATTATTTCCCAGGAATTATGATAAGCTTCCATACGAGCAGCATACCTGTCAAGTAATTGTCGCTGTTCGTTAAAAGCAGATCTCTTTTCTAAAAATAATTCAAATGGAAACTGTCTTACAGTTCTCATTCTTTGTTTTCGTTCAAGCAGACTGACTTTCTGACACAAAGGAGATACACTTCTGTTGCCAACTCGAACAATATCAGCGTCTGTTTCAGAGGCAACGCCTTCAACAAATTGGTCCAAAGCATGATTTGTGTAACAAACTACTAAAATTGGGCCGTTGAACATCTTCCAATTAAGTAGAAGAGACATAATTTTAAGACCGACGTATGTTTTTCCAGTTCCTGGCGGACCTTGAATGATTGTGATGTCTTGGGTCATAGCTGATTGCAAAGCTTTGAGTTGACTACTATCAAGCTGTAACTGTTCAGCGGAGGGCCATGCATCAAGATCAATAGGATCTATTAGCTGCAAATCATATTTGCTTTGGATACACTCAAAACTTTTATTGTGTTTATCTTCAGAGCGATGGATATATAAAGGCAAACCAACTGTTTTCTTCACTTTAACAATATACTCAGACAAAGGAAAATTATTTGTGGTCATAGTTTGCAAACGGCTTAAAACATAACGATAAGCCTCAAAATAGCTAGTAGTTTCAATCATTAGGTAACTGCTGTGAAAATCCTTTGGAATGCCATTTAAAAATTTCACAGCAACCCTACCATTGGATAAATCCGTTGGATTACGTTCAGCAACAATAGCACAATAAAACGAAAGGAATTGGTCATTAGTGAATAGAAGTAAGGACCCAAACATTAGACGCCTCGTTGCATTCCATTGAATTCTACCGAGACATTGAGCTTTAAACCAAACATCAACTACTATTCCGCCTTTAGATGGGAAAATTGCATTAAGATAAACGTCCTTATAAACTCGAATCTCTGTAGTTCGATCATGATTTTTTTTGTTCAAATATTTTTTTATACCATTTCGCAAGGGACCAATAAAATCTTCTCTTAAGAGATAAAAATGTGTTGCCAAATATTCATCAACACTAGCGTAGGAGCCATGTGTTTTGTTTTTAAAAAGCACAATGTCTCTTTCAGAAAAGAGAACATCTTCGCGTTCTGGACACACACTTTGATTCTTAAAAAAAGTTATGTATTCCGCAAAAATATCATCGCATTTTCCTTTCTTTTCTACTGCTAAAGTTTCGGAATTTGGCTTCTGATGTTGTTTATTAACCAAAGGTTTTAACAAGCTGAGCTTTTCGATTATTGAAACTGACAAATTTGATGATTGAATACGATCAGATAATGTATTTTCAGTGCCAGCATAGAGCAAGTAAAGCTGTTCATATGCTTTAGAGGGAAATAACTGAAACACACTTAAGTAGAATTCAATCAAATGGCATATGCTAGATTCATCAAGACTGCGTAATTCTGTCATTACAAGGCGTTGTAATCTAAAAATAACTGGAACAGTCGATAAAAGAATATTTGCAACGTAAGAAATGTCCTGCTTTTCGATATTAGATGCAGACGTGGATAAACGCAGAAGATTACAAAATTCCACTCCTGATAATTCGTCTAACAACACAACCAGCTGATCTTGATGACGATTCCAATAGAGATTTATTAATATCCTGTTGTCTTTCGATATATATGACCGTAATTCATTTAACGTTAGCACTCCCGAAACTCTGAAATAAAGAATAAATAAATAAAAATATTGTGCAATATAATACGAAAAATATTATTATGCGGACAACTAATGTGCAGACTCAGTTGTGGTCTAAGTTATACATTGTTGTATAATATTACTACACGTATAAATATTTGTTTTACCTTATTGTTTTATTTACTTTGATTTATTTCTATGATTTTCATATAAATGCAAAACATGAGTGAGTATACATTGAACAAAATCTAAATAAAATACACAATTAAGAAAATATGACACTCGTTGCATCAGATAAATAAAAATTAAGTGAAAGCCGAGAGAAGGCTGTTGTTAATTAGAAATTGTTACAAAATAGGAAAATTCTTAAATTAAATCCTATATTTAGAGAGGTTAAACATCCTCAGCATGTAAGGTATGCAAGAAAAATAAAATATATATGTAAAGTTTATAGTTAAGAGAAGCAAAAGTAGGAGCACAGATCTAATTGGGATTGCGTAGATATACAAGCCAGTTAACAAAAACTATGCCAGCATAATATGCGCAATATTTTAGGTAATGTACTTAACTCGAAACCTTCGTAAGTATGATTTTCGTACAATAAAAACCCAAAATTGTCTTATGACAATCCAAAAAAGTCTTTCTCGAATACTTCGTACGAACTTCATACAGTAACGAAGAATTAATACTTTTTCTTAACTCGAGATCGGTACGAGAAAAAATATTTGAATTTTTAATATTATATATAAGTAATTTTCAGAAATTAGCAACTTTTAATGTTTATTTATGCACTATTTTTACATTTAAATTACTTCACGTATAGACTTTTTCGAAAGCTGTTTTCTATTAATGTACATAATTACCACAAAACTTAACATTAAATTAAAAAGGTTACATTAGTGTAATTTTCTAAGTACATTATATTAAAACTAAATGTCTTAAGATAATATGTTACGCATGTTTGCGAAAATAAAATGGTTACATTAGGAAATTACGTTTCACTAACTTTAATTTGAAAACAAAGATAATAGAGAAAAGTATATTTTCATATAAATTATAGTATTTATTAACAGAAACTAGTTGTTTAAATATACGTATTTACGCTGTAACTTATATTTATAAATATATTAGGTGTTTTGAAAATACCTCTACATCGTAACAGTAGTTAAACGGTCTGCTATAAAGGTGAGATTTTTAGCGTCCTGTATAAAATTCCTATCTAAGTTATACCACAACTCTGAAGTTTAGCTGTAGAATAGATCAACTATCAAACATGTTATACTCATAGATATTGAATATCTTAAATTTTATATAGTGTCTAGGGGGAGGGGTTCCTGAAGCCCCCCCCCTCTTGCCAGCGCATCTTTTTTAAACTATAAAGACTACTTTAAAAGACCTTATAGGTTGAATAAAAACCGCAATATTTATATTTTTCTTGAAATAATAATGTATAGGTAACTACTAACTTGGATATAAAAATATTCCAAAACATATAATACTAAGTAGCTAATTATAGGTGCTGTATATAAGTGCCTTTATATTAAATTGAAATTTACACAGATGAGCTATATTAATTTAGTGAAAATTTAACTAATTGTTACTATTCGGGTATTTTATCTATGACCAATAAAATTACCTATTGTTTCTAAGCTCAGGTAATGAGGACTGGAGGTACCCATGACTCCTGTAATGTCGTATAGTAGAATGGAACAAATTAACAAATAACCTAAAAGAATTGAACTGATAAACATTATTTATTAAGAAGTATACCAACCAGATTTTTTCAGAAAGCAAAATATATTGAACATATATAGAAATTTTTCCTTATAATATGAAATCAAACATTCGGAAGGTAGCTGCAACTTATAAGTCCCATCCTTTGTGCATGATAATGCATATATCATAGACATATGTTACACCTATACTTACACATATAATACATCAAACTTATATATTGTACACTACACCATTGGTAATTGCATAAGTACATGTACATATATGTACATATGATATATATATATATTTATACATTAAATACATACATAGTTCTGGGTATAATTTTTATTGATTGGTAACTGGCTTGTAATTCTATGTAATTTCAATTAGTGATCTGTTCTCCTATCTTTGCTTATCGTATAAACTATATACTTCACATGTACTATTTTACTTTACCTGCATACTTTTGCTGAGGAGGTTTAATCTCGAAATATAAAAATTAATGTAAGGTTCTTTTTAAATTCTAATTATCAAAAATATCGCAGGCTTTCTATTTAACATCAATTACATATTCTTATACTTCCATTTTTCTTAATTTACTTTAGTTCTTATTAAAAAAATAATTGTGGTGTAATTTCTTTCTCATAGCACTATAAAATGTACATATTTCCAAATATAATAAATTTTCACCAAAAATGGAAAAATGTGTTTATATATCTAAATAATAAGTACTGAGCAGCTAATGCATTTTATATATCCATGGTGATTCAAAAGTCAGGATACGAAGCACAAATAAGTTTTTATTTTGTTAATTAAAAATACTCACGTCAATGAAAAAAATATAACTATATGTAGAACACAACATTAACAAACAAATTATCATAAGGCGCAAATAAATTAGCTGTTGCCTAATAAAGTCTCATTAAAAAGGTTCTACTACAAAATTTTACATATTTGTTAATTTAATTAATCGAGTATTTTGAAATTTCTTAAGAATATATCTGTAAATACAAGTTCTTACATATCAATTTCATTTAAATTCATTACAATTTGTAACATAGTTTAGTGTACTATAATAGTAGTTTACATGTAAAAACTTCAAGAACTATCTCCTTAATATATTAATATTATGTAAAACCAGCAATATAGAGACCCATTGTTGGACTTCATTTTGTGATGGACTTATAATTACTAACTTAGCTTATATCTTAATCTGTAAAAAACTACATCAGACACTTTAAAATATTAAAAACATTTTTTAAATTAGAAAATAACTTGTTATGTAACTATTGGAAACATATTAGAGAATTTTCAAAGAAGGCTACATATTCATATATATGTATAGTAGTTCCCAGAAACGACGAACCCCTGACTATTTAATTTCTACTAAGTATTAGGAAGGAAATTTAATTACATTTAAATTTATTTATTTAATTTATACTAAACATTTTGTGTAGCAAAAATTATATTACATATATTTGGAACGATGTTTACAAAGTTTGAAAGTTAAAAAATTATTTTTAATCTGTAATGATAAAAGACAAAGATATAATAGATATTAATAAATCCAAACTAATTAACAGCAAATGAGTCAAGTGACTTTCCAGATGTAAATAATGGCTTTTAATTGGTCGACCAGTCTAATTCTGACAATAAAGATGTTTGTATTTTTGGCGAGAATTTCCTAGTTCTGATTTATGATTTTACATAATTATTTAAATATACATAATAACATACATACATGTCGTCACTAAATTGTAGTTATTTTAATATAGTATGCCGATTTATTTTTATAAACGCTTAATTCAATAATGAGGGTCCTCAGTTACTCCGTTTAGAAGAAAATTTAATATTTATGACCCAGCACTCTAAGAATGGAACAAATTGAACATCCTCCAATGGAATACAGATGGCATCAAGAACAAAAAGATTGAACTAATGAAACATGGACACCAACAAAATCCACATTGCCCTTATCCAAGAAACGAAACTTAAAACACAAGATGACAAAATGAAAGGCTTCTCCATTATCAGAAAAAACAGAACACCTGCTAGAAGAATAGATACTCCAATTGCAGGCGGAGTAGCTATTATTATCAAAGAAGGAATCCCCTACAAAACCACGAACCCAGTTGTGACCAGTAATGAAGACAAAACTATACCGAATACTGATCAATCACTATTTTCAATAGTGGAAGAGAAGTCAGACTTACGAACATCTATATACCTCCAATCAACAGCTCATCGAGGGACAACAGACAGCAAAACTTTGATCCCCTGAAGCACTTTCTTGGACAACAGCAGATATAATAGCAGGTGACTTCAATCAACACGCAAAAGAATGGGGACCGATTGAAGGATGAAGACGGATTAGGACAAGAAACTGCAGCAGTAGCAGCAGACAATAACTTATGCAATGACTACTCACCAACATTAAGAAGCAAATCACATGGTACCCTCTCAACACCAAATGTCACAATTGCAAAGAGCAACCTCATGAACAAATTGAGATGGAAAATCATTGAAGATATGGGCTCCGACCATTTACCCATCCTTTTTAATCTACAACTACATAGCCAAAGTATCAAGAAAGACAAAGAACATAACAAACGAACAAGGAACTACCATAAAGCCAATTGGAATCATTATCAACAAGACATCACTAATGAAATCAACACCAAATGACAAAAACAAAATGCTTATGGAGATAATCAACAAGGCTTCCAACAAATACATCCCCTACAAAAGGAAAGCGCCAGGCAAAATATGGTGGAACGAAATATGCGCTGAAGCAGTCAAAGACAGATAAAACATCAGAAGAGAAGCAGAAATAAATCCGAATAAAAAGGCAGAGTGGAACAAGATTGCAAAAGAAATTCAAGCGAACATCAATGAAAAGAAGCAAAAAGTCTAGCAAGAAACAGTGTTAAACATCAGCCTTAGAACAAATCTCACAAATGTCTGGAGAATCATCAACAGCATATCAGGCAAACTAGTACTCATGAGAACCCAGCCATGACAACAAAGGACGGCAGCACAATCTATAGCAATCAGAAAAAGTCAAGATCCTTATTCAACAATATGCCAAAGAGAGCAGACTGGAAAAATACCCTAATCATCAAGAGGTTAAAAGATTCAAACGCAATGACACTTTCACTTTTCTAGGAATCGTTTTTGACAGGAATATGACATTGAAGCACCATGTTGAAAAAGTCACCAAGACAATGTGCAAGAGAATGAGAGCACTAAGAGCAGTCTCACACAAATATGGGAAACAAATAATGAAGACCTCAGATCACTATATATTGGTTTCATAAAATATGTTACTGACTACGCAGGAGGAGCATGGCTTCCAGCCATTTGCAAGACCAATCTAGAAAAAGTAAAAAGAAAACAAATAAAAGCTGAGAGAACCATCACAGGATGCTATAAATCAATCCAGACACAGATAGTACATTGACCTAAGCAAATCTAGAAAACTTTAACAACCGAAAAGACTACCTAGCTAGTAAGGCAGCTGAAAAATTCCTTCGAGATAAAGACAATCCAAATAATCAACTGACAATTGAAAAAGTCAACAAACGGACCATTGAGTGGTTCCATTAATCTAAAACCAGAAATCATTATAAAAACAAGCATCATAGAGCCACGGGCAAGAGCGAACAAAAACAAAATACAAATCTATACAAAAATGGATGAATGCAGCAAAAAAGAAGACAAAAGTAAACTCAAGGCAATAGCAGAAAAAAACATGGAAAATCCTAACACTAGGAATGCAGACCTAACTGCATGGATCGTTGGCTCAGTTCAAGAAGGTATCACCAAAAGAGGGAGTGGGGGTGATTATCAAACAGAAGAGGGAGACAGACATAAGACAAACGCGCACCTGGCATCTTCTGCAGTAGCTACATTGCAGAAATGAAAGCTCTACAAGATGCAACAAATATCATCTGCAATCTGAACACTCATGATAAAAATATTGCATTTGTGTTGAACAATCAAGGAGCAGCGCAACGGATTGCAGAAGGGCATCAAGTTCAGAAAGACAACACGGGCCATCACGTATGGGCAAACCTTAGGCAACTAATTGATCAAGGCAACCACATAACCATACAATGGATACCTGGACACATCAGGTTTGATGGCAATGAAGAGGTAGACAGAGGCCAAAGAAGTAACAATACTTAATCAAAACGACCTTTCTAAAAATCTAGAAGTAGTCAAAGTGATCTCAAGAGCAAGATGAAGGAGAACAATACCAACGAGAGAACCATCCAACCATACAAAAGTTGGAAAATCGACAAAATCACTGAAAGAAGCCTTACTAGATACCAACACACATGCCTTGCTCAAGTTAGATCCTACCACACAATTATAGCTCGGAGCTATTAATATCGTATTGGAAAAGCAGATGATCCCATTTTCCAAGATTACCAAACCTTAGAGGATATCATACTTCATCACCTCATTGACTGTCCAAGATAACACCTTTAACGTAGGAGAATATTTAGCAATCCGACTCCCGACAGCATGTCAGGCAGTGACATCATCACCTTTCTGAGAAGAACTGGTCGAATAGATCAGCGTTCATGAGCCAAGGCTTGCGCAGTGGACAACAACAACATCAACCTCCTCGCGGTGTACGGTGGATCCGGTTATTCCGGATACGAAGAAGGCTACAACCCTACAGGAACCTGGTTCACACGGGTTTTTTAAGACCAGTGGTGCTTATCCGGCAGGTCACCACTGGTTACTTCTAATGAGAGCCGGAGACGTCGAGTCCAACCCAGGACCAATGTGCAACAAATGTAAGAAGACAATCAGAAAAGGTACTTCGCCACTAGTGTGTATTTCGTGTAATATGAACTAC
>JAYRBW010007008.1:0-35003 GCA_036023295.1 Invenusta paracnida
CAGAGAGTGTATCGATTTTTGCTGCACTGTGACGCGTTCGGTGTAGATTGCATTTTCGACGCGCTGCGCCGCGTTCAACACTGTTCGGGCGGGCATCTAGACACCTTCTCAACTGGCCCCAGATTATCTTTCTGTACAGAGGTAATCGCAACTAATATGCGGCTTATTTCACAAAAAAGGAAATTACTTTCCACAATAATGAATAATTTACTTGTTACTAATTGTAAATTTCAATAAGTAATTACGCTGAATGACAGGGAAGTACTAGACGGAAAATTGTCCATCTCCCCATGATGTAGACACACGACATCAAACAATTTAAATTATAAAATATATCGTTATCGGGTACAAAGCGCTTCACACAGCAGAATTCTTATAAATAACGTAAACTCAATGCAGGAGTATCGATTGCTTCGAATACATCTTATACTTAACAAACAGTTGCAAAAAATCGGAATAAGCGAGTATAGAAATTAGAGTTTCACTCCTATTTCCATGTACATATACGCGAGGAACAGGGAGAATTTTCCAATAAAAAATGTTCCTTTATCTAGGCATACCTTATCAAGGCATTAACGTCAAATTTCGATATCTCTCTGAATAACGGAGATATCATTATCTCTTAAATGTTTCATACCTTCCCTATAAATATGTATGACGTAAATTCTGTGTCTACGTACTTACATTTTCGGTTACATTATACCCATTTAAGTGTACTTTAAAACTATTGCTGTGAAATGTTACAGATTAAGTTACATAATTTTCAATTAAGTTACACATAATAGTACGTCATAGAAATATATATTTACTTCAATGGTAATACAGCTATATAGTTATAATTCTGTACACTATATGTTGACTGTCTTTATATTTCATAAGATACATATTATAAATATTTATATCATTAAAATGTTCTGAATTAAATAGAATAATAGTTTTCTTCAATTTATTGTTTCTTAAATAGCTAAATACAGAAAGAAAAGAAATACATTTGAATAGTTCACAATTTTATGAAAAAACATTACCTACTAAAAATATGAGCTTACCTTGTTTCAAATAAATGTGAAATAAATATAACTAAATAATGAAGATGCATATTTATTTACAAATAAGCAATTTGAAGTGTAACTTATCTTGTCCAAAATTAATGAGAAATATAACAGAGACGTCCCAAATGTTGATTAGGTACTTTTTTAAAGAAGTCATAAAGACATTAAATTCCTGTAATAAGTATGAGATTGCAAATCGAAGATGCTGGATAGCGTAACCAATTTACTGTTAGCATTCATTAAAGATTGCAAATAAAAGATTAGATTTTTACATATTGTTACATCGAGCATAACGGGATTCGTTTAATTCATAAAAGGATTAAACTTTAGAATTTCGGCCAACTTTTTATCGTAAATGTTGAGTCTACCTTCTTGATATACTTATTAGATTTACGTTGTACATAAATTCGTTTTTTACTGAAATACTTTCCTGCTATTTTGCAGGTCTTCTACATTTCTACACCCAGTTATACTTTTATGATATTTACTCTGTCAAAGTGTAAATAGTGCATTAAATTTAATCGTCCCTTTACAGTATGAGGGTAAAAGGGATCGACCTAAACATGTTTAGTACCGTTGGAATGTTTATCTCATGGTGATTAGATTAACATATGTAAATACCCCCTTCATAGCCTTTGGGAAAAAAGTTATTTATGTTTAAAGTTATAGGACTAATTTTGTTCATTTTTGTCAGTTAGAGACACTTTTTGCTGCTGAAAAATGTTTCATAACTAAAGAATGACTCAAGATTTTTAAATAAAGGTTGAACAATGTTACTAAAGTACTAAATAACTAATTCTGTCGTTTTTTTAGAAAGAGAGGTGGTTAGTTTTGATCAATTGTTGTATTTTGTTCATACTTTACTATAAAAAAATTAATAATAATTTGTTTTCTGTAATTAAATAAATATTTTACATTATTGTATTTTAATGACCCAAAAAATAGTTAGAATATTAATATGTTAAAATATTCGTACAATGATCAAGTTTACTCTGTAATTGTTGATGATAAAATGTAATATTTGGCTGAATAACTAACAACTTTATAAATAACCGTTAATTATGTTAATTATTTGAAAAAAAATAATTTATTAGTTGTAAAAAAGTAAATATATATATGTAAAAACAGTATAAACAGTTTACCAAGTTAATTTCCTCGATAAGTTCACAATTATGCTTCTTGCAATATTCCCTTTGCTTAACAACTAAAGAAACGATCAAATTTAATGAAATTGAGAACGATCGGATTTAATCAGAACCTGTTTGGTAATCTGGTGCGTAAGTTGTATCTCATCACATCCTTTTATTCAGGAGGAACAGATTCAGAGGACCGACAAGAATGCATTGTCTACTTGTTGTTCATTTTGTTTAAGCTTTCAAATATGCGTCTGATGTGACCATGTTATGTACGAGCATTCAAATGTGGATATAATACAATCAAATGCAGTTTAAAAACGGTTGGTTGATGTAACTGTGTCATATTTTCTATTCTATGATTCTTTAAATATAAATGTATATCATTCATAATTGAAAATATTTTTATTGATATTAAATTGAAAATCAACAAATCAGAATGCTACGTAGATAATTTCCATTAAGAATTAAGCGTAACAGTGAGTATTTCTCTTCTGAACAAAATAACCATTAAGCTATTAATTCTATCATTCTATCATGTTCAAATAAAACAAATTATTACTGATTTTCTTAACATTACATGTTAATAATTTTTAGTTTGTGAAAGAAAACGATTATTGTATAAACAAACTATTCAATAATTATGATTTAATATTAAAAAACGATTAATTTGAAATTTGTCAAGGTAGATATCATATTGAGGTTTAAAACTTAATCTCAAAATTTAATTTTTTTTCGGTGTTGTATAATCAATCAATACATGTCAATCATCAATCAATGTTTGTCTCTAGTGTGCAGTTCTGTAAAATTAACGAAACAAATAATGCGTAGATAAATAGAATGTCCAAGATAGGAAGCTGCATGCATTCTGAGGGAAATAATTAATCCCAATACTTTAGAATCAACTCCAAATAGGTAAATGGATAGGTGTCTATAATAAACCACAAATTAATTTTTATATTACCTACTTCTGAGTATAAGTAGGTCTCTACGAATTGTACTATAGTTTTTCTAAACAGCTCAAGACAGATATTTGTTAATTACTATAAGATACGTAAATTGATACCTTTAATTTATTAGATAACACATTTAATTAAATACAGTTCTAAATTACCTTCTGAAAAGCTTGACAATATTAAAAAACATAGTTAGCTCAAGTCAAATATATTTTTAAAGAGCTAACACATTTTATACTTATTTCAATTCTTTTATGATATGAGCTAACACACTTTTTACCATTTTTGGCTAATAATAATTTAAAACCAAAATCAAACATTAAAATTGTGTAAAGCGATAATATACCGAGGAAAATATCATTATATTTACCAAGTTTTACGTCATAATAAGACTTCTACACATGTCTACGCTAAATAATTTCAGCCAGGTTATAATAATATATTGTTTAATTAATAGTAAAATATATGAAATGGTTAGTTTAGTATAGTGAAACTTATTAAAATAAGTACTTTCATCTGAGAATGTATTTTCAAATTAAATTTCGAATTGGCATGACTCGCCAACATAATTGAGAAATTCATTTATCTGTTTACATAATATGTAAAAACCAATTTACAATAGTTATTGGTTAAATATAATATATTTCACCAATAACTTAATGTAAATTGATCCCTAAGTAATTCGGGAAGAGCAATATTTCCTCAGTTAGAATCTATTACATTCCAATACAGACAAGAAGGATAGTGTAAGTACTAACTTGTTTCCCATATCAATAGCGATATCGAGACAATTGTAGCCAGAAGTTGGGTCTTCTGTGCTTTCACTAGCCGTCCTCACGCTCACATCGGCATTCCAGTAGAGCAGAAGTTGTACCATTTCAACGTGATCATTCTTGCAGGCGAGATAGAGCGGGGTCACCTGGATATGAAGTGGAGTGTTAGGTCATGATGAGCACCTCATGGTGTATGAAACCTTGGTGCACATGTTATAGTGAGTGCCAGATTTTATGAATATAAAATAGGTGATTCTAATTAAGTAATCGTGTGATACAAGTTGCAACTAAAACGTTTTTTAGGTTATCTGAAAAAGTACTATAACAGTAGAACAAAATGTATCTTTAAATAATCCTTTTAAAACTTATTAACAAATGAAAAACATATTTCACTCAGTATAGCCCTTACTATTTCACCAAAACAAAATGTATTCAAGTTACTTGTTTTTAGAGAAATTTATTTAGGAAATATATATAAGACAATAGTATAAAACAATAGTGAAGATTATTTTCTTAATCATCAGAACCTTTTGTGTAATATGATTATGAGTGATGTAGGGACTAGAAATACACCTATGAATACGTCAGAAATGAAACACATAACAATCACAATTACTATTAAATGTGTTTGCTAAGGTGTGAAGAAGAACAATCAATTAAGAGGAAAATTTATAGTAAATTGATAGCTATGGATAAATATCGAGGAACATTAAAAATTAAAAAAAAATTGGGTAATTTAAAATGGGAAAATACTATTTAACTATAGAAAGAGTACATCACATATTATACATACGTTATGTATATATTATCTTACAGTAAGTACTATAATAGTCTTTACTCTATTAAAAAAATCCTTGTAATCTTTAAAACAATAGGTTATTAATACAATCATATACTACTACATTTTCAGAAGCTAGAGAATTGTCTGACCTTGGATTTATCAACCGGGTTCACAGGTGAGTCATTGTTGAGCAGTATATTGGCGGCTTTGTAGTGTCCCTTGGCAGCGGCACAGTCAAGCGGTGTCCACTTCCGACTGTTCCTCGCTTCAATTTCAGCGCCTAGATCTAGCAGTAGACTGACGACCTTGTGGTGGCCCTTGTTGGCTGCCAGATGAAGGGGGGTGTTCGAGTCTTCGTCCTCGGCATGGACTAGACCGCGGGTCGCACTTTTGGACAATGCACGGACGCAGCTGAAAGGCAAGTGAAATAGTAACACTTTTTAAACAAAGATAAATCTGAGAATATATATACAAACAAATAGCGATCGGATAACTAACTATTCTCAACGGAAAAACAATTTCTATTTCTATGATACAAAAAAACTATACAATATATCACCAACAAATAATCTGATAGAATAGATATTCAAAATAATTGAATTTACATAATTAAGCATCCATTAAAGAAATCAGGAGAAAACGATATATATAGACATAGACATAGGCAGACATGAGAAATGAGACATCGTAAAAAACGACTTTAGATCATCTACTCTTTAAAACAGTGACTCTCAGATTCAATGTATTTTTCCAACTTTGAGTCTTTAGGAAAAACAGCTTTCACGCGAAATTGATAAAAAATTTGGATGTATTTGATTCGATTTGTGGTCTTTGTAAAATGTTGACCCTTTATTTGCAATAACTTGAACCCGATTGAAGCGTAGTAACCCAAAATTTCAATCAAAATCGCCTGAATACTTTCTTCACAATTCTACAAAAGTGTATCAAATCTAAAAAACATTATTTAGAAGAGTAAGGACCACAAATATGTGTTGTATGTCTTGTTCCTCGTGTCTGCCTATTTGTATATGTCGTTTTTACCTGTTTTCTTAGATGTGTGAATAATTATACAAAATAAAACTTCTGGAATAAGTTATATACAGTGAGATTATTTTTTTAGTTTTTTTATGTACCTATGTATATAATATTTACGAAATAAACATATTTAAATGGTTTGTTTGTAAATATCATTGATAAATATATTACAGAAAATGTCAAAGGGAAACTTCATCAAGTTCTAAGGTTGCACAAGGTGACAATTCATATAAGAAAGAAACATTGAATAACCAAATGTAAAAAAATATTGTTCATAAAAATACGGTATTTTATTAAACATGATTCTTTATACCATTAATATTTATAAAAAAATAAAATAAGATAACCAGTAAGAAAATATTTTATTTATAAAAATTCGTTCAGTTTATTCTTAAAAAAAATGAAATTATAGTGATTATATTAGTAATATGTATGTAGATAACATTCATTTATAGCAGAAAGTATTTCCTTCAGTTGTATTTTCAATGTTTCAATTAATAATAAAAACAGGCTTCATTATCGCTCTAGTTATGGTGATAGTTTCCAATAAGAATGGCGTGTTATTTGCATATATACTGGGATATGCATATACTTGCTGGGATATATATGTATATTAATCTTAATTATTTAGTCGCCATAAGCTTAAACTAATTAATCGAAAATTACCTCAATACTGCAGCGCAAATCAGTTTGTTAAGAACAGGAGTATGTACATTATTTAAGATTAATATATACATATATCCTAACAATGCAATATGCAATTTACACTATATTATTATTAATATAGCGGGGTTAGCCACATATATATCATATTTAATAATAACCCAATTTAATAAAAAAATATTCAGACACGCCCACATTTGAAATATATCTCAAAACACGACTGCCTAAAATGAAAAATTGCGTGCGATAAATAAATATGCAAATAGAAGTTTTTCATCTTCAACACTGATATATCTTCAGGTTATAACAGTGCATGAAAAAATGAACTGGTATATCGCTGGAAATTAAGATATATAATAAAATATTAGTATGGGTGTGTCAAAAAGTACGCATAGATGTACGGATATATAGAAAATACATCTCTTCCTTTTCCAATAAAGGAACACTTACAAAGCACCACTATGTTAAATGTAATTATTTATTTTATGCTTTATTTTATTGTTTAAGAGTGTAGCTTACACAAATATAAAACACTAGATCTATAATATTACATTATGTATGCATGTGTGTATATATACACTCCAATTTATATTATCCAAGTAATGGTTTGTCTTATTAAAATTCTGCATTTAGTAGGCAGATTTACATACCGTCCATCTATATCTGCATCTATTTTTATGGTTTAAAATATATCGGTTATTGGAAAAGACAATAATTTAAATTACAAATATTTCGTCATTCTTAATATGGGAGACTCTAGTTTTTGTTTATATAATTTAAATATCTTTGTATATTACCTAAATATTTGATTGATTTACAATAGTCAAAAGTTGTTAAACTTTCTAAATAATATTAGTCGACAATTTTGAAATAAACATTTCCTGAAACTTTTTTAAACTATTTATTACATTCGTAAAAAAATTCAAATTATTAAATAAAAAATAAAAAATAAATGCGTAGATAAAATCGAGACTCCTTAATACACATTTTATAGGTAAGAGTATATTATATAAAAGCATAAAGTTACTTACGCAATATGTCCACTTTCAGCAGCCAAATGCATCGGTGTTTGCTCATCCTCGTTCTTACTGTCAATGACAGCTTGATAAGACATTAACATCTGTTGAGAAAATGGATATAAGACAGTCTAGCGAAAAGTAAGTATTCTTAACGGGATATAATTTGATGTAAATTATTTTTCGAAAATTAAATAACGTACATATGTTGGTCAATAAATTTTATTTTTAATAATAGTAATGTGCATTATAGCCTAAAAATGTACAGATAATCACGTCTGAATAATTAAACTAATGTTTATAATATTATTTTAACTAAAATTTAAATAATAATCGGTCTTAATAATAGAAGCCAAAAGTTAAGTAGTCAGGTACTTCCAAAAGTATTAACAATACCTACTCCTAATATAATTTAATAACATAAAATACATTGGACAATTATTAATAAAAATATTTCTTTTCAATCGAAAATAAACATATTAAAACATTAAAGTTTTAATTCGTATAATAAAATGTTTATTGTACTATGACTAAAAATCAATTGAAAAATATAAAACATAAAACAATAAACACAGGCTCTTAAAAGTACACTTAAAATACTCCAATAATAATCTAGAAGTGGGTAACACTACTAAATATTCATTAATATGAAGTAACGCATTAATTATAAAAACAGTTATATAGAACAAAAGAACAGCCATTCACGTCATAATATACTGAAAAGTTACTAATAATTCTTAACATATATAGTCTACTGCATATATCTTATATTTGTAATAGTTAATTTATAAATGTTTCCTCAAAAATTTATTTTTGTGTTTTAGTATAGGTACACTAGTGTAATTATATGTACCTTATTCTACATCAATAATTAAAATAAACAGATTTTATCGAACCTAAAATTGATTTCATCAAATATTTCACATAATTAAACGAAAGCAGAATTTTCCAGCATTTTCTTCAAAGTCCTTTCATTTCATTTCATGAAAATGCCATTTGCATTAACACAATATATCAGTGTAAGAGAGTTGAAAAGTGCGACTTCCAGGCTATGTCACAAGGTATCTGCGAATATACCTGAGTATATTATGAATATTTATCCCAAGCACAAAAATAAAGCAGACAATTCGTTTTAGGTAGAAGTAGATGTTCTGGATAGCATGCATCGTTTAGATTCGTTATAGATAAGATTAAGACCTTACGAATAAATATATGCTTTCTAAGTATTTTTTCGATATTCATTTTAGTTCATAACATTTATTGGAGTTATCAACATTTATTAAGTAAAACAATAAAAAAAATGCATTCTAAAATATATTCTAAACAGAAAAATTTCTCTTTCAAAATAAAAATATTTATAAATTACTAAACGTTAAATAGAATATTTTTATAAACTTAAGTGACAAAATTTATTTCTAAATATAATAAAAACGATATATCTAGATAATGCACCTACACTACACAAAACTAGAAAAAATTAGTACTATAATGTAAAATAATAATTTGATAAAATTACAAATGGTCTTCTACAATAATTTAAAATTACAAAAGTTTGGAGCACTCAAAAGTAAATATTTCTAATTTCAAGAAAACGAATTATATTTATATGATTGAAATAAGATCGTTCTTAATAGAAATGGAAGGATAGTTCATGTTATCACACGTCCATGGCATTTTATGTGGATCACCACCCCTATACCTCTATAACTCCCAAGTGTCCCTTCTGAGAGGCGATATGCAGTGGTGTGTTGTTGTACTTGTCCGGCACATCCACCAAATCGCTTCCTTTTGGGTCAGCAAGAAGGATCTGTGCAGGAATGGGACAGAAAGGAGTTAACATTTATATCTAGGCGGTGGAGAAAATTTGTTGACAGTCCCCAACAATGGCACGTTGAGAATATTCTGTCATTTAGCAAGTTTGACAGAGAGAATTATTAAGAGTTTCTGTTTATAGTAAAAACTGGAAAATAAAGAAATAAATGAATTTGAAAACATTTCAATTGTCAAATTGGACTACTTAAGTATTTTTAAACTTTCTTAGTTATAATATTGAATGAAGCTTGAAATATAAACGAAGTGTTAATTTTTGTATTAAGTTCGTAATGCTTTATTTATTCAATGTAAACATATTCACTATACATATATACCGTTATATACATAAATATAATTGACACATTTGTTTTCATTTCAGTCAAGTGGAACACTACAATTTCTATGTTATCTAACATTTAAAAACATTAAGGTAACGACACTAAAATTTTTAAAAAAATGCTTTGGATCAATAAAAAAACATAATAAATAAATAAAAACACCAACATATAGTAAAACAACATAATATAAAACCATATAACACTGCAAATATCAGACCTAAAATTCAAGGTTAAAAGTGGTAGAAGTATTAAAGAAATGTCAATGTGACATACAGTTTTAGAATTATAAAACTGCATTAATTTTCTGAGGTTTGTATCAATCCTTAAGAGATGATCAAATCTTTTACAGTAATAAGAAATCACCTTTACAACTTCGGGATACTTCTCTTCAGCAGCAAGAAACAACGCTGTCTTGTTACTCTTCTCAATAGCATGAATATCGGCATCATTCTTGAGGAGGAATTTGATGGCCTCGATATGGCCCTTTGCGGCTGCCAGAAGAAGGGGGGTGTAGGAGTCTGTGTCTTGTCGCTCTAAGCCGGCACCACTGTCGTCAGGTCAAGGTATAGGGACAACAGGAATGAGTCATCAATAGGGGTGGTACATGTGATGAATGCGTGTGTGCAGTGAAGATAGAATAAATTGGAAATTTGATATAAATTAAAATTTTTATAAGTCAATTAGGATTTAAAAGAAATTTTAACATAAATTATTATTTCGAAAGTATATAGTGAATATTAAGTCAATAAAATACTTGACCTAATTTCTATCTATACACATTTACAGCTAGCGAAAATTATGCGTTACAATAATATTAATACATTTATGCAAATTATTACTTTATTAAGTTTCTTACAAAAACACGAAAAAAGTATTGCTTAAAAAAGAGATCAAAGGAAAATATTTTTCATGTATATAAAAAGTTATTTTATAATAATACAGACAAATAAACATAATTATGTAAAAAAAGTATCTTTCGAAAAGAAAAGAGATAGGCAGTGTATGTATAGTTAAATAAGTATAACAAACAATTATCATAAACGTTTTAACAGATAATTTATGTAGTTGATAAGAACCCAAAGTTAGTGTAACAGAGTAGGAAATAACATAAGTTACAGTAGTAGACCGTATATAAAAGAAGTCCCACAATAAGTACATACTTTGTCAGCAAAATATTATCATACAGCTAAATTTAAACATGCTTTTAAGAATAAACAAAATAATTATAAACAATGCTATCTTTAAATATTGAAAATCTGAAAACCAGACGAAATAAGAAAAACAGTTAAATACTTTTTATGTCCCATATAACATTTACAACATAATAGATTGAAGCATTAAATTCTAATCACACAGTTAAAAGTAAACATTCTAAAACAAGTAAAATAGTAAAATGCAGCAAAACTGATCAACTAGTTAGATTTGCTCACTTGCTAATGAGATAATCGATAATAGCGCCATGATTCTGCTCGGCTGCCCTGTGCAGGGGTGTTTGGAGGTACATGTCCACGCTGTCGAGCTGGGCGCCACTGGCTACCAGAAGCTTGGCCATTTCGAGAGAGCCACAATGCGCGGCCATATGCAGGGAGGTTTCCCCTTGGTGGTTCTTCAGGTTCACATCGCTCCCTGAACACAGAAGAAGGTGGATTGATTAAGCGTAAGGTGGACATAATTCCATATATAGCAAGCTCGAACTCTTATTGATTTCAAATGTAAATAAAAGTTTTTTCAGCAAATACTTACGCTTTGTATTGTAGTTATTATTGTAAAACTGGATAAGAATAAAACAGTATTATAGTATATCATATAAATTTAAAAAACATTTGAAGTCTATAGTTATTTTAATGAGTTTAAACAGTTATAAAATACATAATTGTCTGGAAACTACAATTCAATATATTTTTATAGTATCTGGTTTTATAATGTTGGTATTTTACCTTTAAATAAACATCGTTTTAGTAAAATTAATTTGGGCACAATACTAATGAAAATAATTAATTGATGAAATAATTAAAATAATTAGAATTTTCATATTATTGTGCAAAATTGATTAAAGTAGACACAATTATAGAAAAAGTATCAAAATAAAAAAAAACACGGATAGTGCTAAAACGGTTGATCATTCTTAAATGTTAAAATGCACGGAAAGAAATTTTTAATCAACTTACAAAATTTGGACTTTGGTTGCGGTAAAAAAACTAAAACATTTATAAAGTACACATATTAAAAAAATAGTATTAAACATTGTAAACAAAATCAATAAAAGGTTTTAGAATAATTCAATTCTAACAGTTAAATAAAAACGTTGTAAAATTGTAAAATGCACTATACAAGGTGACCACACTAAATCCCAAATAAACTTCGCTTATATTGTAATATATTTCGAGTATATTTTCGTGCCCATACGATTCCCCCCCCCCCCCCAAAAAATGAAGTACATTTAACTACAGTAAAAAATAGTGTATTGGTAAAATTTATTGTTAATTTATACAAAAGGTAGTAAGGGAACAAAAGGAATGCTATAGGTAAATAATTCAATTTCACAGCAAGATTAAAACAGTGCTTTCTCAATTTATTTTCTTCTCATGGCTGCCGCTTGGACTACAGCATTAGCACGTTCTTCTTCCATTCCAATTATAATATATGCATGTAATTACATAAAACATCTAGCTAATGACAGCTCAGCATGCCAGGGTTGCCTAATTTGCTGCAGCCATAAAGACTTTGCTTAGTAAAAATAATTGAATGTTATTAGAAAAGTATTTAAAAATATTGGTTGTTACTGAACAGGCAAACATTTTGAGTGTAATAAATGAAGTGTAATAGTAATTTAATCAAATAAAAATGTTTTTCTTAAATTAGATAAAAATACAAAATTATATTATAGTACTTACATATAAAATAAATTGTGAGTGTAATAAATAAAGTATTAGACTATAAAAATAACATGAATGTTTTTTTTAATTCGAGAACAAACAACAAAATTCGAGGAAAAACATTAAAATTCCAGTATATTTCAACATTATTTTAAAATTCGAGTATATTTGAATATATGAGCAAAATTGGAGAATATGTGGTCACCCTGACTATATTTAACAAAAATATTAAAAGGTGTGAACGGTCACACGTCTTGATATCTATAGTTGAATAAAAGGAGACATAGTTTACTCATGTACTCCTGATAATGAAATCTAAGGATTAATCAAGATATTGAGATTCAAATGATTTTAAATATCGTAAAAAATAAAATAAATATTTTCAGCTTTAAAGAAGTAAGAAAATGCTTGATTTGAATTAAAGTGAAAAGAATATATAAAATAAAACGATACCTTGTAACATTATAAAATAGTAATACAATAAATAAGTTGGACAGTGCATTTTAATAAAAGTAAATAACAAAGTTAAAATAGTATATTTATATAAATATTTCATATTTTTTATATTTTAATTGTTATAAAATGCAAACAATTTAATACAATAACATGTCTACGGATTTATAGTTTTTGCATAGTAAAAATGTATCAGTATCATTTAAATATGTAAAACAGTGTACATCTGAGAAATTTTTTTTAAATATTTCATTCTGATGCAAAACAATTTACAGTATTTCAAATAATATAGTAAACTTACATAGTATTTATTAAACAATTTTACTAATAAGGAGTAAATAAGATTAATATTGATGACATACTAAAAATAATTACAAAGTTGATACAAATAATGCGTTATTTAAACATAAATAATTTCACCGGGCATTCTTCTATTTTCGGGTTCGACAACTTTGCATGATTCCAATGAACGTAAAATAATTTTAAAAGTACATTTACCTTAACAGTGAATAAAAAATAGTTTCTATTACCAAACCGAATGTTAAAAACAAACTGAAAAACCTTAAACGTATTTATCAGTAGGATTTCAGAATGATTGTTTCTATATTAACTATTCACCTACTTATGTACACATAACCCGATATCGGAAATATTCTGTTGACTTGAGAATGTTTACCGTGTCCAGTTGAATTAAGTAATATCTACGTACAATATAAGCATAACATAATATATATTAAGAATTTACACCAACATGATAAATGATCTAAAAACAATTCTTTATTATAGTATAGACAACAACCGTAAATCCGCTTGATGAGTCGACATATTATCTAGAGTTTTTTCACTGTTTTTCTTAGAGATATAATTTAATTCGGCATCATAAATAAAGCTCATTACATGATATATAATCGGTTATTTAACTTGAATACATTGATTAATTATAAACATATATTGTTACTGTTGTAAAAGGCAGAACTGCCTCTTATATGCAGTAATGTTATTTCCTTTGAGTTGATTCACCCATCTTAGTTGGTGAATTAATAAGAATATTATATAGGATAAATAATTTCTTAAATAAAATGATAACCTTAAAAGATTACTCACTTAAAAGTAACTATAATTCATAAATCTTTACATATATTTTCACTAAAACTAGAACTCATATTTCACAGAAAAGAAAAGAAAATTTAAATTGATACGAGAGAATCTTTCGGCTCTAAATGAAACGCTAGATTAGCATAGAGGCAGAAAAGAAAAAAATCTTGCAGGCTTAGTTACAGGAAAGAAAGCTTCAGAAACGTTTTAGTAAAGCCAATAAGGTCAGGTTAGAATTTAGAAGAATAAAAGTTCAAGGTAAATCAATTTATTGCTTGGATTATAAATGAAGTTAACATGGGTAAAATGCAAACAGTGATTTGTGTACCCGCTAGACCTACACAGCCTAACGAGAATTAACTACTCCGCGTTAATTTTATACTTCCACACGGGAGGGATAAGTTTATCCCGCGTCCCCAGTTCCAATCTAATATACATATATCCCCCCTCTTGCTAACTTATACCTCTACCCTAGATAGTTGCAGCTGGGGAAAGCTGATCGATATAACCTACGAATCTAAACTCTACGTAAACAGCAAAATAAATTCCAATATGTATGTTAAGTCTGTCCCAAGAGGAGTGGGATAATCTGTATCCTGTACTATGAAATGGCTACCAATGGTACAAACTCAGTTATACTGTACCTACCTCCTCATATGTACGCTACAACTTTGCAAAATAGTATTTACCGGCAGGGGGTTAACAAAGATAGCAAATACAAAATATGTAGTACTAAAAGAAAGAGAAAATGTGACAACATTAATTTAGGAAAACCATATTTTAATCAAAAGTACATAATAATTCAATGAGTGTGACAAATAGGTTTAGAAACTATTTCGCATCTATTTTGGGGAAGAATATTCTTATTTTAAATATACACATCTATATATACATAATAATCGTAGTTCATTTACTATCTCATAGCATGGCATAAAATATGTAATGATTAACATGCATAGAAATACTATAATAGAGAAATAGTTTAAATAAAGTATAAATAAAAATGATGGTTCATTTCATATTTTTTATTAAATTCTATTTCATCGAATTAAAAATGTTTTATGCCTACGGAAATGAGTTTCATAGCCATGGTATATGAGATAACTCTATAAGCTAAATGCCAACTTTTATGTTATACGTAATATTTCAAAAGTATTTTTATAATTTAAATTCTGCTCTAACGGTTTTCAATTTTATTTGGTAGTTTGTCTCTCACCATTCCTGATGAAAAGGTCAGCCACCTCGGAGACTGCAGTCATGGTAGCAGCATGAAGCGGCGTGTTCATCTCGTGGTCTGACTGATTTAGCAAGGATGTAACTGCATCAGATCCGAGAGTCTTCTCAGCCGCTTCTACCAACAGTTGAGTCATCTCCAAACATCCCTGGGCCGCGGCCAAGTGGAGCTGAGACGGAGAAAGATAGAATTGGTAAACAAAACTGTGAACTACAATGTAATAGGCCATTATTGAAAGATATGATTTTTGGAAACGTAGATAGCCAACTATCATATCCTTCTGTGAAAGTCTAATATCGAAAACCTTAATTAAACTTGAGATAATACCTGAAATTGTTCCACAAATTAACATTACGGAGCTACAGTTCCCCTAATATCTACTTGGGGATACAAGCGAGCACAAAAGACAGTATAACATTGGTGCAACATATTTAAAATATAAACTATAATATTATTGTAAAAAACAAGAAATTCAAAACTTTATGAGTAAATTTATGAATAAAAATCATGATTTAAATCCAATGTTCGTCTATAATGTTCGTATATAACAATGCACATGTCCTTCACAATTTGAAGTACGTATGCGTGCGCACACTTAGGCGGCCAGAATATAATACGTCTTCTTTTGTAAATGAGTAGAATTCGATTTCTGCGTATAGTCCTTTAGAACATGTCTGGAGTTGTCTGTGCAAACATGAACCAAAATAGCCTATATAATATTATAAACTTTTAGTCAAATTTAAATTCGGTTATTTTTATATAACTGCTTTACAGTTTGCCCTTTGCATTCAATTGATAACATAGTACATGTACATACATAGTATAATAAAATTGTATAGCTTTAGACTTGAATACACATATTAAGAACAAAAAATGATTTAAACGGTTTGAAACTAATTTGAAAACAATATACTCGTATTATTAATAACTAACATTATAATACACAATAATCTTAGTTTAACACATTTTTATAGTCATTACATCTTTGAATGGGCACAGGTATTCTTAACTATATACATTCTATTTTACTTAAAAGAATTATATATATAATGCATGTCAAATACCCTTTTCTAAATGACAAAAATATACCCGTTTAAAATCCAAAAAGAGAATGCAACTATTCTTATAATTAGATTTATTAATTTCAGTGAATAACAATCTGTTTAACAACAATAGAAATCAAAAATGCAATTATTATTTATATTAATAACTCGATAGCAACAGTTTTTTTATTGCAAAGAGTAGAGGTATATATACATATATGTATGTAACTGACATGGTAAACATATTTATATTAAGTATTAAGTAGCAATATAAAATACGTGGAGTAAATAGAAGAGAATATTAAGCACACAGACAAAAGCAAAAGTAGGAAGTGATATTTAAAAAAAATATTGCTATAGCAACCTCATTCTTATCTTTTAAATTAAAAGTAAACAATAAGCATTGTGTAAGATGTTTTAAATACACACACGAATTCACAAAAAATGGTAAATTTAGGAAAAATATAAAAAGCAATAGTAAACTTATTAAAGTTTAGTAAACAAAGAGAAATTTACGTATATAATAGACACTTTGAAATTATTGTATATTTGACTATAATTATCATTAACATTTAATTGTATATTGAAATATTAATTTAAAAAAGTAATATTGCTATCAGAGAAAAGAGTTGTATAATACATATAAAAGTACACCAATTGCGCCGTTAAACATGCTAGCTTTAATGGCAAAATTCGAATAATAAAATTATTTCTTTCGTTACCGATATGTCAATATATATCTCGAAAGAAAATCTTAAGACAAGATAAATTTTCCTAGCCATCACTATCTTGACTTGATTCTTATAAAATCGATACATCCAGGGTAAATATATACATTTATGCTTATATTTTTGAGAACTGTATCAAAAATGTTTTGATATGAAAGTTAATAGGATAATTCAACGAATTGCATAAATAGGATACAAATTTATGTACATAATTTTTTAGAATGTACTATGTACAACAAATTCTAATAATACTTTTAAATGATATTTAATTTTGATTCAACTGATTCTATTTTTAAGCAGTTAGTTAGTTAATTAATTGAATTATATTATTTTTCTAGAAAATCAGGTATCTACGTATATAATATAATATATTTGTACAGATAATATATAATTGTTTTGTGACTTTCTTAACGTAAAAAATACGGCTATCATTAATAATTCGAATATCTTATTTCTCTAAATAATAAGAGTAAACAATTTATTACATTAATTTATTACTAATTTACTTGTAATTTTATATTCTATGATTAATGTCTCTTAGTTGAAAAATGGGTTAATTATATTTCTTATGTAATATAGTTTTTCTATTCAAAAAATTCCTAATTTATTTTGTATATATTTTATCAAGATGATCGATAATAACAGGCTTTCATTTCTGTCGATTTATGTTTTAAATTTTACTATTCCTATTATACTATAACTGATTTGATAAATGAGCCACAGTGACTCAACTTGACACGAATGAAGTAGAAAGCGATGAGTGAACTCACAGGTAAACACCCTGACTCCTCCACCGAGGTCAATGAGCAGTTCTTGTTGAGCAGCATTTTCATGATCTCCACCTGATCGTGACAACAGGCAAGATGTGCTGCTGTCATGTTCTCGTTGTCCGTTATCTGTTGTTATTGGCAACAGCAAGAAGACAATAGCAATTAGGAGAATATGTTATAGCTAATAAATAAATTTCGCTTGAGTATTAACTTCAATAAGTTTTAGCATCATATTCATGGTCATTAACCTATATGGGTAAAATTTCCATATAGTAAAAAAATGAATCATGTTTGTATCCGTAAGTAAGTTAGTTTAACCATTACAAGATAAATATAAAAGTTTTTGATGCATTTATAAAAGAAATCTTATTGCATGTATTTAATATGCCTTCATTGGAAAAAATCTAAATATATTTTTCAATTATTTAAAATGAAGTAATATAAAAATCTTTAAAATGTTAACAATATATTTAATAATTTAGTCTGTTTCATACTTATTTTGATGGGAACAGTTAGCATTGCATTCAAGTACTGTTGCATTTATGTAAGAAACAATTATTTTATTTATATGTTAATTTTCCTGACTATAGGCCTACAAAATATAAAAAATAATAGATAAAACTGAAAAAGTAACAAATGTTCCTATGTAAGTTAATTTTTTCGTCACTCACTTCAATGTCAATCCCAGCAATAGAGAGGAGCTGAAATGCAGCAATTTCGTTGCCTCGCATTGCAGCATAATGAAGGGCCGTACACCCATAGAAGTCCTGCTGATTTACTTGAGAACCACGGGACACGAGATACATAATGACCGAGTTTTCTGGAGTTGGTACACTCTCCTCTTCAATGAGACGCTTGGCATTGACCACAGCCATCCCCCAGGCACCTTTGTATGACTGAAATAACACACACACACACACACCGGGTATGCTACAGTGACCTTTTTAGGAAATGATTATACAAACTTTGAGTGTATAACAAAACTAATTGTAAATAATAGAGCAAAAAGGTAAATTTTTATAATTAAAATGGGTAAATAATAGGCATAATAATATGCAGTTTTCTGTGCTTTCTTATTCGTGGTCAATTTATACTGTCAAAAAATCCATACTATACGTAATAGAGCTGTGCATAATATACATAAGAAATATAATTTCTTAAATATTGGCGTCTTAAAAAATTATGTAAAATAATCAGAAAATGAAATATCCGAAATCACGAACTTTCTAAATAAAGTAAAAATTAACTAGTGATAAATATATAGTTGAAATAAAATAACAATAACAGACAGTTTTAATGTAAGCAATGCATGCAACATTCTATATGCACAAGCATATATATTTACTACCAATTAATTAACGAATTTAATAATACAACTCGTGAATTATGACTGAACGGATTTATAAAACCATAAAAATAGAAATACCTACTTATTTTATACGGCAGTTTATGCATAAACATGTTTTCATTATACTAAGAAACTTATATATTTTCAATCATAACTATACTCGTATGTAAATATTGGTATTTCCAAAAAATATATTTCAATAGATTAGGTACAGCCATTATCAAATCTAGAAATTAACAATTACAAGCTATGTTGATAGAATTAAACGAATGATATGTGGCATGTCAATAAATGATACATATATATATGTAATATACTGCACCCTTATTATATATATTATTATATTATTTATTATATGTTGTTGAAATATACTGGTAAACTGTGCATAGTTACCTGCCTACAATTGTATGTGTAGTTTAAAATATGTCTTAAATGTTGACATACTATTCATTGATACATGAATTGTGCCTACATACTATTACTTTCAAAAGTGATTACAGCTTTTAACTCTAAGAGTTAATTTAATCAGATGCAATAGAAATGCTACTGTGAGTTAATTTATTTTCCAATTTAGTAAAAAATCACTAATATTTAAAGAAATATTTTATAAAGAAATGATTTTCCTTTGTACAAACTTTAATTGAAATTCGTTTGTTAGGACGAATTAGTAAAAACAAAAACGATAATTATGTTACAGGTACATTAATGTAATTAAAAATGTAATTACATATTTAAAAATCATAATATCATACAAGGCGCGTAGTTATTAGCAGAAAAAACCAACACAAATAGTCGTACATGCGAATATATATGTGGAAACGATTTTAGAAGTTTCAATACAAAAACCAATTCTTGTAAATAAGAATTTTTACTGCTACGTAAAATTTATATGAGAAACTGTTGATAAAAAAAGATATATAAAAACGTTTAAACAAAAAAAAATACGTTTGCCGAATAAAAAAATGTAATGACCAGTTTCCTTTATTTTGACAGTTTTGTTGCCTTTTTAAAAACTAATCACCATGTTATGAATAATAACATTTATTCATACTTCGCTTTAAGTGAAAAAATAAGTGGAAAATGAGACAAAAATATTTATGAATAATAAAAACGAAATACAACGGTAGATATATATCCGATACCAAAAATTCATGCAAATATCCATATTGTATCATATTTTCATATAAAGGTAGATAGATAAACGTAAAATATAAAATAAAAAAAGTTTTGCATATATTGTACAACACTATTATAGAATGTAGAGAATAGCACAGGTGCAGCATATCTAACATATTTTTAACGTTCTAAACTTGCAATAATATATACATTTTTAAATTATATACTGCGTTTATATGTATAAGTTAATACAGAAAAACACATTTGACTTCTAAAAGTTATAATTTACTATACGATTTCTAAAATAATTATATTGTCTACTAAATGCCTTAATTTTTATGTACTACTTTTTGATATTAAAAAATATATAACAAAATTGAAAGTACATCTAATATAAAACTTGCATTAAAATAATTGTGTTACAACAAACACAACAACTTAAATCAATAAAATCAAAGTGCGAATATATTTTTCAAACGAATACATATAATGAATTATTTACATCAAGTATGATAATTTAATTATATTAATAAAATATTTACATCAAGTATGATAATTTAATTATATTAATAAAATATTTTTTACAATTTTTATAAGGTTTAAATATTTCTAAAATTATTGTAGTATATGGAAAGTTATATTAGTCAGAATAAATATTCAGATTACTGATATTTAATAATTGTGCATTTAATAAATACACATCGAAAAAAATATTGCTTTACTTTTGCTAATTGAAAAATCTGCAGAAAAATAATAAGGAAAAATAATAATAAATTATTAAAATATGACGACATTAATGTATTGTTAATTATATTAGAATCGAAATTATAACTATTGATAAAACTATTATGTTCATAACTAATTTTACTTTAAAATGAGTAGGTATAGTATAATACTCTCCTTCCATGTGATCGAATTTTTGAAAGGGATACATGAATAAGAAAAGATGTTGGAAGGGAACAGATATAGTGGTTACACCAAATATAGTTTGTAAAAAGTGCTGTAAACCATGACATAAGTATAAAACGGTCAGTACAGATAAAAAATGATATACAGCTAAATAATCATTTATAATAAATTACCACTTCTGCAGAGGCTTTCTGAAAGTGAAAAATGAAGTATTAGACAGGAAACAATGGGGAAAGTAAATTGTGACATTAGGTATTGTAGGTATTTAGTAAGGGACACGTCTAACTGGTTAACACGAACAAGTAACAAGTCGTTATAACAAATATTTCAATAAATTTCATAATATGTCAACACTGTGACATAAGGAACACTGGGATACCAATCAACAAAATGCGATAAGTAGTTTTACAAAACAAAAATGTTAATGAAACAAAGCGCTCAAAATTACAAAGATTAGTAAAAAAGGAAAGTTAGATTTTTCATCTTAGTATACATACTAATAAATAATCCAAACATGTTTTACATAATATAATAAACTTCATTTATTCGTCAAATCTGAGAAAAATGCCAAACAAGTAAACGATCTAAAGAAACATCTTATGTGACAGGTATATGACAGGTAAATTAAGTGAATATGAGTAAATTGTTTGATTCATTCTCGTATAATATCAACTATCGCTAGCCTAATGTTTTCATGCGGCTTACCGGTGAAAGATGACTTCGTAAAGTTGATAACTATATAAATATATTATATATTAATTGAAATAGAATTTTTAACGAATTAACGGAATCATATCTTTAAAATAATATATACATAAATGCTCCTTTAAAATTGAAAAACTTGCATGAAGTAAAACAATAAAGTTTAACTACAAAGTTGAACAAAAATATATGTAAATAAAGTTTAAAACCAATTTAAAAATTATTTATACAAATATATTTACACACAGAATCTACTTCCACCAGTGTTTCATCACCTAACAGGCGTAGTTGCTAGAACAGCTGCTAACTAGGGGTGATTAAGTTGCCTAAATGTGTTTTGAAGGTATTTAGAAATATGTATATGTAGTATATACATGTGTATAAGCTAATTTGAAAAAGATGATATAAAATAGCAAAAAAAAAAACTATTTTAATAAGAAAAATTAGCTATGAAATTGTGAAAAAAGACTAAAACAATCCTTTTTACACTTATTTTTTAGTAGTATGAAGTTTTTAAATTTTGGAACGTTTTCAAAGGGGTGTACATTTATATTGTAATTAAATATTATATAATAATTCAAACTATAAAGACCCTAATAATTTGACCCCAAATTTTCGGAAGATTACTATGTATACGAATATAATAGACAAAATGAAACTACAGGCCCTATTATAAAAAAGCTAACAGAAAAAGTTATATATATATATATATATATATATGCGAACACATATTATTGGATCAACGGAAATAAGTTAACAGATAAATATTGTGAGATTTTATATTTAGAGGAAATGGTAAAGATAAACAAATGCACATCTAGAAAAAAAATTAACCATCCCAAAAGTGAAATATGTAATACATTGTAATGTCGTGACTTGCGGACAGAAAATATACAAAAGTGGAATAGAAGCAAGCAAATTGAGAAAATCAATATGCAAACAAGGGAAGTTCACACATAAGAGTGAAAATGGCTATTATGAATTTATAGAATAATCGTAGAGAAAGTGGCTTACATAAAAATTATAATCAAATTCTTAAAATTAAAACCAGATCCTATTTGCTTCAATTTAACAATTCAGTGAAACTCTGGTGAATAATTATATTTATATAATCATACATTTATTTTCAATATTGACATACGGACGAATAAATAATGATATACATGTATAGGTAGTGAACAAAGATATTACACAGTTTCATATTGATACATATTATAAAATATCGGGATATGTAGGTACACATAGGAAATGAACCACAAATAAAATCCTCAAACTAGAAAATTACTTTTATTTTTCGCTGTTGAAAAAAGAGAGCAAACAAAATGGGGAGGAAATAAGGTAACTTGTAAACATACGTATGTGCAATAGATGTTATTGAGTGCAAATATAAAATAAAAAGCATTAATAAATAATTACTAATAAATAATATTATAGAAAATTAATTACTAATATGTGGCGCCACATTTCCAACTTCCAAAAACATTATTTTTATTCCATAAATTATTAGTTTTGTATAATTACCATTCCACTATCATGCATCGAGTAAAATGATAAATTTGTAATTTGAACAAGCAACAAAATTTATTAACAGAGTATTACAGATAAATTTTATTAAACTTAAAATAAAAGCAAAAAAGTGAAAAAATGCATATTATAATAATTGAGGCTTTAGTGGTGTTAAGAAGCAGCTAAGTAATATATCGTACTAGATATTCTAATCGAGTAAAGTGAAAAAAAGTTATACATTTGAATATTCCCATTATTATAAAGTACATTTTGTTGGAAAAACCGCTTCCCAAAAGATTGCTTAAGTGAAAGATAAAATGGAATATTTCTCGCGTAATATAATGAAGCTTGCTAAGAATGCTAGCAATAATCAATAGCAGGATTCTACGCAAGGTGGTTTCCAATAATTTTATTAATGCTCTTACTTGAATAAATGTTTTGTAAAGATCTGATTCTTCGTCATTAAACTATAGAATGCGTGTATACAAATGTAGTTAAAATGTTATTATTATTTATTTTGATTTATTATGAATGAATAATCAACTCTTATAGCATAATAATTATGTATAAGGCATAAATATTAACAACATATCTTTCTATTTATCATATCGTAAACAATACCATATTTAAATATTTTTAATAAATTAACTTTATGAAATCGGAGGAAAATATCAAATTAAACAAATGTTAAGCAAAACGAGAAATACGATTAAAAATTATAAAAGCGCAAAAAATCATGCTTAAAAACTTAATAATTAAAGAAAAACAAATTAATAAAAAAATAAGCTGTATGGTTTTTATGAAGAAAAAAAAATGTTTCACAAAATTATCTTTAAAGTATAAGATTGTGCACTCACTGCCTCTGCCATGCATTTGGATATTTCGCCGGGTTCAATCTAAAATACAGAGAAACAAACTTTATTACGTATACTATCAACATAATTACATACATATATTACATCAACATACCTTACATTAATTTTTTTAATAAACATGAATAGTGATTTTTGACATTTAATATCTACAAAATGAAATGTGAAACAGTAACTTTATCAATGAATGTTCCATTTACTGCATTATGAGGTGTCACAATAGTGAAGTTTAAAATAAAGAAAAATTTGTGATTTCAATCTAATAAATGTAAAATGAATAAAATAGCATGTGCTTAAAAAATATAAGAAGCAACAGTAATAAAATTAAATTTTTCAATATATAAAATAATTGATTAAAAATATAATAAAGTGTTCTAAATACTGAGTAAAAATTTTAAATTAGTAAACTTCCTGTAATACTAACTTGAGAAAAGAAAAACAATATCCTGAAAATTAATTTACATTGAACATTCGATGTTGTCATATTTTCTAAATAAACGTGGATTTTTATTCAAATAAATTAATAAGAACTATATAAGGTATCCGAGTGATTATAAGTTATACCCCTTCCTTAATAGATTATTTCGAGGGGGAAGAGAGAGTTATTAACGATAATCACAATAACAAACAAAAAACGAACTGGGACGGACTCAAACAAGCCAAATCTACTGTTTGTCAAGAAACGGACAGCAGCAAATAGCGATCAATAACAGGGTCGATACTATAAGCAAAGCTGTTAAAGGATTCTCAAATAAAGAAAGGGGGGTTCTACATATATAAAAGCACATAATATAAATTGTTTGTGCTAATTGTTGTTTAAATGCCATATGATTAAATAAATTTAGACTTTTAAAGATATTGGACTACAAATTTGCAGTACGTGTTAAATTTTCATTTCAATTACATACAAAAATTGTATAATTAGGGTTAGGATAAGAGAATAGGACTTCTAACCCTAGATTTGATCAATGTTAACTGATATCAAATATTCATTTATTTCAATAGCAAAATAATAAAATTTATTTGAAATTTAAAAATATCTATAAACATGAATAAATAGCGATATCTACACATTGTAAGATTTTTAAAAATAAATATATAACACAAAAAATATATAATAAAAATTGAGAATAACAGTTGATCATTTTCGTCTTCTAAAAATCGTAAAATTAAGTACAACGAACAATATATTTTCAAGTTTATTTAGAAATGTGCATTTTAAAAGCAACTATAGATTTGATATTTTCTACGAAACTTCGTGTGTTGAAAAATTATTGAAGACCAAAGTATCATTCTAAAATTAGCATAATAATTTCATTTACAGTCATATATTAAAATAGTGCCTTTAACGACTGTATAGCTACAAATAAAAATTATTATTTTGAATTAATTTATAAAAGTTTAACTTTGGTAACTCAAAAATATTGGACTGAAAAAAAAATTTATGTTAAAGTAATAACGACAAATATTGTTAAGCGTTTAAAAATATCCATAGTCGTTAAATCATTATTTTCATAAACAAATAATAACTGAACAGATAAAAGAATTTTAATGAATAAAATGCTTAATATATATATATATATTCTGAATAACAATGATCTAATTATTTAAAAAAAAAAATTTTCATAAAAGAGACTACAATATAAAATCATACCTACACCATAAAGATAAAGAAAGAATCTTGCTTCATAATATCTATTTAAAAATAATATTAGGAAATTAAGATGAACGGAAAATGCAACACGCGATGTAAGTAATGTTTAATCGCCATTGCCATAAACTATTCAACAGAGATTTCAAAAATATAAGGAAACACAAGTTAGTCTGGGGGAATCAAACACAAGAATTAGTAAAACCACAAGAAATACTATTTCTCATGAGTAAAAATAAAACATATCAGGGAAATTATATAAATAACACTATTCTACTTAATATTAAAATAAATTGTTAGTCCATCTATAAGCAGATCAGAATGAAATCATTAAGAGTCGATGTAATATCAATTTCGATTGTATGAAATAAAATTATACTATTCAATGAAAATTGTAAAAGATATTTGTATATCATAATATTGTGGAATGATGTAAGTTAGAAAATGAAATTATTATGATATAATAATAATAACATAACGTGCTCATAAATGCATTTATTCATACTTGTGAAATTAAACAATATATAGTGCTTATAAGAGGACATAATACTACGGTATATTACAATCACAACATTCACAAGGCAATCGGGGCTGGGTATGATGCTGATACTGGGAGAAAATAGGTCATTACTAGCTCTTCCAAGCCTTGGGCGCCGGTTTCACCCCCTTCCTCGGGCTTTGCTTTCTCCAGCCTATTAAGCATACTGGCCAGCTTCGAAGCGCCAATGATTGGATCCTTACTACTGTGGTTTCGCTTTTGGTTGCTACAGACATGGTGGGGTTTTTCTTGCTATCGATTGCATGAAAAATTTATCGGTCGATTTATTGATTAATTCGTCGGTACATAGGCCACACAAATGGCACACATGTGAGAGTTAAGTGGTGTGGATTGCAAGCGGAGATAGAAAGAAAAAGGTGAAAGAGAAAATACGATGATAAAAATTCAGTGGAATCGATTTAATAATTGTACTGATAACATTAAAAAAATTTAATATTAAAATAATTAAGCGGCTTTACCTGAAGCGGTATACAATAAACTTATATTAAAGCAAGCAATGAAATAGGAAAATTAGATAAGATAAATTAGCGTGAAAGAAAGCTGTGCAGCGTAGTAAAACGGTTTTTAATTATTAAATAAAACATTAAAATAAACATATATCATTAAAAAAATTCTTTAAATATACGTACATAATGTATAGTACAAATATCAAATATGTAGACAATAAGGTAAAATATAGCAGATAAACAATTGTAAACTTAAACTATATCGGTGGTCAATCTTGTTAGCTATAATAAAGCTGAAGCAAAATGGATTTACATATTGATTAGAATATTATATAAATTTGTTTATGAAACAGAAAAAGAATACGAGATTAGATGTGACAAGTTATAAATTATTATCCAGAGCGTGTTAAAGGTTCGGGGGTTTGGTGTACCTTGCCAACATTCCTACGTCGTCGGTATCTAGCAGCGTAGTGAAGGGGAGTTGCCCGTTCGTCATTGTGAATGTTAATGTCTGAAGGAAATTAGATGAAAAACGAAGAGAAGAGAGGTCAGTGGAAAACTAATATTAATGAAGGAAAGAGAGGCGACCTGGTTAATATATGAATTTAAATACAGAAGGGGGACTTCGTACACAATATTTATGCAATCCCAACATCATTTCCACTATTATTTTTTTGTGAAACTATATGAAAATTTACAGAACAATTTCTTAATTTAAATTTATAAAACAATCAAAGCAAACATTTAATATTGACATTCTTAGTTTACTCAAATAAACAATTTAGACACTCGAGATTAAAAGTTTGATTATTTAAACTTTTAAATCAAAGATTTAATAAAAGTATAATGTAACAAAGATGGCAACCTAAACGAGTATAGGATATTAGCTTTGGAGCGGAGATTACTAAAATACGGGATCTATATTTATCAATACTTAAACAGACAGCCTTATTAATATTTTCGAAAAGTATATATTTTTTTATATTTTCGTATTATAGGGTTTAAAATAAAGAAAATAAATAGCCGGCTACAATATATTTTCAGTACAAATATAAATACATATATTATACAATTATACCATATAGAAAAATCATAGCAAAATTTATTATTTAGAAAGCTGAGAAAACGGAAATGACTGCTTTAGAATAATAGAAGTGAAGTTTGAGTATAAAATGTGGTTGGTAGGGGAGTGAGCCCCGTTGCCAAGTAAAGCAAAAAATGAATTTTATACATCACTTTTTTATATTGTATAAAGGGCAGCTGCTTTTCTTGGCTTCTTCTTTGCCATATTAACTATGTACCTACCCTGTCTCTGCCACCACACCTCTGTTGCTAGAGACATTATATTATGTAGAGATGGATACACAAAGAGAGAAACGACCGATATTAAAAGAACAAATCATACTGCAGATAAACATTTTTCTCGTTAAATAAGCTAAGTACAACATTACCTTTAATAAAATACATATGATATCAGATAGGCAATTGCTGATTACTTACGTAATACATATTGTATAGGTATATTATGAATAAATGTTCATATTATATTACGTAGCTAGTTAAACTCAAACCCAAATCAATGTCAAACGAGCCGATAAAATTAGTGTAAAACAAGTTACACATTATAAAAACCAATCAGTCAACACTTTTGTTGACATTCGACTAAACTGCATTAAAGAAAACATTTAAAGATTAAGTAATCACTCAATTATACTGTCAATCAGTATTTTATTGTAACTATAGAAAGCGTTTACTATTTTGAAGTAGAGCGGATACACTTGTAAAGTTGTAATAAGGCTTCATATTATATGTACATGTAGAGAGTCCAAACTAAACAAAGGTTTGCATCATTTCAAAAGTTTAATAAAGAACACCTAAAGTAAAATTTAACGACAAAAAATATTAATAGATATTTGTTATCGAATGATTGTTGAATGAAATATATCCTAATTGAAATATTTTAATAGAACCACATCAAGGTATATTTGGTATAATATCTTTTATTATACATGTTACAGTAATAAAACATCCACCTACTATATCAGTAATATAATTATAATTGATTACTGTATATTATCACGAGTACTAAATAAAGTTTGACATATGGCATTGCTTAAACTATCTAAATATAAAATTAGATTTAAAGTATACAAAGGCAACTATGTATGTATACATATTATATTATGCGTCTAAAGTGCAATCCAACTAAATAAATCAATGAAAACCGACCGAGAATTAGAATATATCGTGACATTGTATCAAATGTCACCTAACTGTGTGTTTACATGTGTGTGTACGTAGCTGCTAAGCTTAACTATGTCTAAAACCGGTGAAATATTGCAATGTAAACGAGAAAAAAAGCTACAAGGGAATTAAGTAAACTATAGTTTACTGTAGTTAGTGATTTAATTAACATATATGTAGTACAGTATCACTTCTACAATGATGAAAACAACATCGACAGATGTTATAAATGCTAAAAAAATTGGCCGAAATAAAACTAGAAAATAGCCAAAGTAGATTGCTAGTGATGGAATGTATTATGGAATTATGTTTAATATTCCACAAGGTCATAATATTCTACATACTTACTATACAGATCATTACTAATGTACTTTATGACCGTGATAGCTGTAGGAAATGAAGAGAGCGGGAGGCTATAGAGGGCAATTGATTAGATGGTATAAAATTTGTTATCTGCATTGTGAGAAAAGGACAAGATAAAGGTTTAGTGGAAAAGAAGGGAATTACAGAGAGATTGATTGAAATGCCTTAGGGAAAGGGGAGAGTTGGAAAATGATATGTATCGTGAATAGGCTTAAATTATATTGTTAGATATGCAACCACCAAATTTCTGAAAGAAGCTGAGACGATTTGGTTTAAAAGAGAAAATTGTTGGTATAAATTTATAATTTTTAAAGAAAAGTACATTTTAAACCTTCATGAACATTGTGTATATTATCCACAACTATGGTAAGATCTCTTACGTTAAATTTAAAAATTCAGAGAGAAATAACTTATTTTCCATGAAATATTTAAAGAAAAATATTTAACTTTAATTGCAGTTAGAATTAACACATTATTAACAACAGTACCACACTATATTTGTTTTTATATATATTCTACTGAATTATAATTCAGGTTTCGAACTTTAATGACAAATTATACTTTATATAATGTGCTGCAAAGATTAGATGTCGTCATGCTTCATCATGCTTCAATAACTTCACTGAATAGCAAGTACTTTTATATGCTATTGTGATATTATTAAATATAACGTTGCTCAACAATATTAAGTAAATACAAGCGTTAAGAAAACGTCATAACATAGAATATTATATCACTTTAAAGATGTAACTGTTACCATAACAATAACAAAACAAATAATGCAAGCAAATTGCAATTTGTGATATAATATAATAAACAAAATACAGTAGAATAATGTAATATGTGTATTATCACTATGAAGTCTACGAACGTGAATTTTATTCTATTATGATTAAATGCAAATTTTGTGCTTTATCTATATTGTGTAAATACACAAACAATTAATATTACTAAATTATTTACTAATTATTTACTACTAAATTATAAACTCATATTATAATAATTATACAACATTTCGATTATTAGTAGGTAATAATAATAAATATCTTATGCACAAAAATCTTTCACTAACAACAAATAAACAATTTTTATATGTAAATATAAAATACACGAATTTGGCACCAAAGAAAAAGGACACGGCTAACCTAATGACCTTTTATTTGACCTCACAGACAATTGAGAAGCATTATTATACTACAAAATACTTCAATACAGTATTATGACAGTTATTTGCATAACAACAGACAAAATAATTGAAAGCGACCTATTAAAATATGGTATATAAGTTAAGTACGTGCATACCTATATAATTTTTAGTCTATATTATATGTTAAAACAATTTCAGATGATTGCTTTCTAAATGCTCTTTATCAAGTAAACTTAATGCACTAAAACACTATAAGAAACTATTGGTAAGGAAACCAATTTAACGTCGTTAAATAAAACAAACACAAATCTATTTTATATGTGTTAAGTTGTATTCTAAAACTAATTTGATCGAAGAGCCGATAATATACTTGGTGTATTAACATTAAATATACAACAATTGAAACGAAAGTAATAAATTGAATGAACTGCTAAACACACTAAATATATATAATATATAATACTGATATTTAAAAGTTATATTATCACAGCCAGGTAAAAGATAAAGATGTTACAAAATTATAATTATTATGGAATCAAATATTCCTAAATTGTATTGCTAGATAATCATCAAACAACGTTTAATTTAATTTAAGTATAAATATTCATATTTAGTTCAGTTTCAGGAGAAAAAAAATTTTTGCATTAAATAGTATACATATTTACAAAGAATTTATATAACAATTGATACATTAATTTCGTGTAAAGCATATTAAACTAATGAATTATCTAAAATTGAATGATACAGACTAAATAATACAACAAGAAAATGCAACAATTGTAATAAGACAAAAAAAAATATAGCATACATTTAAAAAAAACATTACATTATATTATACACATAAATATATATATAAATGTATTATTTTTAATATACTATATATATATACGCTATTAACATAATACCAATTATAAGGGATGCTAGAAAAAAAAAATTAAAATAAATATTACATAAAAAAAATTATTTTAGAATATAAATTTTACTAACTGACTCACATAAAATCAAAGATTGCATTTTTTACATAATTTAATAAATAATCAAAATGTTAAGTTGAAATGAAATTTTCTATAATAAAAATATTACACATCATTCAATATTCAGCAACCTAATCTTTAAATACAAAATCTTTCTAACAGAACACACTTTTTGTGAGTAAAAATTGATAAATGAAAGTTCGCTATATTTGTATAGATAGTAGCCATGTATAAACATCCATGATTGAGAAAAGTAGTTTTCAGTCAATATAAGAACTATGTATATTTGTAAATGCCACACCCATTTTAAAACAAATTTAATGTTACAACACCGTGTATTATATAGGTACTTGACAAGTAAAAATAGAACAATTAAGTCCTTGACAATTAATCATTCCAAAAATCCGTCAATCATTTTGCTAAATAAAAATTTAAAATCATACAGTTAAAAATGCTTATAAAAAACACATTTTACTGGAAATGCACACAACTAAAATCATCACAATAATGTAAATCAATTCCATAGAATTTGATTACACCAAAGATAGAGCCAGTGGTTTTCAAAGTGCAACGGTTTTGGTAAATATAGGCGCATTGGGCGTTTTCCATGCAAAGACTATTTTTGAAGCTTTATATCCCAAAAACTATAATAAAAGTTATTAAAACTAATTTCGACTCGGAGGTAGAATGTTGATAGCGTAAAAAGTAGTTTAAAATTAGAGCTTCAGAATTCTACATAGTTTTCAAATGGTGGATAAAGTCTATCAAAGTCTACAAAGTCTTCCTATTTTAATCTAACTGAATGACAGGCAAAATCGAGTAATTTGCAAACAAGTTTTCAAGTATATATTCATACAAAATTTATATAGATTAACATTTTTAAAACAAAGGAATTAAAGTATAAGCTTTATCTGGTTTTAAAAGGAAAATTTAAAACAAAAGTATTTATTAAGTTGTAAATTTCATTGACCAGCTTACTATAATTATGATTGGATGATGGTTAGATTGGGCAATTACAGTTAACGCTAATGAGTACTATATATGCCAGTTTCTGTCCGGCTGATATTTCCAATGTTGGTAAATCCTAACTTCCAATTATTACAATAGTTAAAATTTTAAAGCAAAAATTAATACAAAAATATAGAAAAAATTACTAATTATCTCAGACTAAATATTATATTTATGTACCGCTTTTCAGTTTCAACCCCCTTTGGTGAATTGAATAAATATAACGTATAGACTGACAGTTCTGACTGAACATAAAATCAATCGGAAATTAGTATGCCTGCAATCACCTGTCGTTGAAAGATTTTATTTAGATCTAGTAGTAATAAAATACTTAGTAACTATAATGAATGTTGAAATATATGCTATTATTTAACTAATAAGACACATCATTTTACTGCTCAACTCACTGGCTTTTCCCTTCTCCACAAGCAGTTGAACGCACTCGAGACTGTTGTAGCGCGCGGCATAGTGAAGTGGCGAGAGCATCTCATCGTCGAGCATGTTGACCAAACGACGAAGCCGACCATTGTTCCAGTCCAGAGCTCGTCTCAACTCTTCTACACGTCCCTCCCGAGCGAACTATGTATGTGTGTACGACAAGTGAACGTAGTGTTACAGATAGAAGGGACCAACATAAACATGAAACTAAAGAACAATTAGTTTATACGCTTGTATATTAAACTTGTGAGTGCTAATGACATACTTTAATTCTAAAAATGAAATACGTCTGTTTTTAGGCTAGTTAAGTCAATTTTATAAGTGTTTGCCATTTTCAATGATTTTATTTAGTAGAATTTAGTTGTAAACTAATTTTCTGTCTCATATTAAACTAGACATTTAAAGTGATTAAATGACTACCAATTGTTTAAGGAAGTTAAAAAACTAATTTTTATAGCAAAAGAAATTGTGCACAGTTATAAACTATTGGATGTCGGAAATTTTCTCACAGAAATAATTTGTCTTACTAGTATAGTTATATAATTCTGTAAAGATAAAAATGCTTAATAATTATGTTTGTAATTTATAGTTTAACTTTACAATAAAACAAAAATAATGATTTATGGAATGCATGTGTTTCTATTTCACTCACAAACAAGTATGTATGTAAGCATAAAATAGAATGCGAAAATATTGTTATGAACTCTTCAACATACATCTCTTGACAAGGAACACTGAGTGGAACATAATTTGCAATTATTATATAATATATACGCGTTCATTCTCTGCACGTATTTTATGTGTCACTATAAAGCTTTAATAATACCAAACCACAGCTATTAATCTATTGTTGGAGTTGAAAACAAAAATATAGGTCAGCCAAAATAATTGCAAAGGTTTTGTAGATAAACCGATAAACACCTACTTATTGCAAATCTGTGCATACGTATGAATGCTGCATATATGACAGCTACTGAAAATAGTGAGTGTATATAGATGTGACAGTACTTAATTTAGACAGATATTGTCGCTAGACAAGACAGAAAACATTTAGGAACTATTAATAATAAGATATTATAGAGAAAAAGAAACATAACCTACTCGATTTAGCGTAATAATATAACTAGCCCTGAGAAGTCAATCGAAGCAATAATATATAAACTGACGTCCAACTGGATCTTTGAATATGTTAATGATTTTCTGAGTTTTAAGTATACATAAATGCACACATGATATTGATTACAGAAGATTAATGACAACTATACCCAATATTTCTACAAGTAAAAATAAGGTACATTAAGCTGTATTAACCCTTCTACGGTGAACATATTTTACATACATTTCTAGCGCACATGTAACATTTGTTACACCTTCGATAAAGTGACTATTATACATATATTTTTCGAAGTTTAAATATATAATTAGTTTGGTTTTACGATTTTAAAATATTATTTGTGTAATCAAATAATTAAACCATCGATTTGTAATTATTTTTCAATATACATAATCACAACCACCATTGTATATATTAGTGTCTGTACTTATTATATTGCTTACAACAGGAATATAAGTATAACATAACACAGAGTAGAGTGTCCATAAAGTTTCTTCACAATAACTTAATCGGATTAATGTATAGGTACATCTCTTAGTTCTTCAATCGCATTGTGTAATACCTATGTAAATACTGAGCCATGGTATGACGTAATTATGTTCAAGTATGGAGAAACCCTAAATAAACACGATATACGCAGCTGTGCGCTTATAACATGTAAATACAATATACCTGTCAACGTACTAATGAAATTTATAATTAGATATTATTGTTATTGGCAGAGACTTACTGCAGATGATCCTATTATTATTATGTATATATATAGTATACGCAATATACGCATCTATTCAACTTATTAGTTTCAATGGCTGCACGTCAAATTGTACCAGACGAAAGTTCTGCCTCAGATG